>CAEGAE010077725.1:0-37305 GCA_903067095.1 Girardinus metallicus
CTGGCTGCAAAGCTGCTGCCCGGCTGTGAGCTCACCGTGGGGCAGGACAAAGAGTGTGAAAAGTGTGTAAATCGTTGCTCACATTAGGAAAATATGAGAGTTTATTGGATTTTTTGTGATCATTGACTTGGTTTTTATCTCCAGGTGGCCGTTCGCTCAGACAGCTGGAGCTCTGAAGGACATGGGCTGCAAACACATGAACAAAGACGTGGATGAAGCCCACGTTGATGTCAAGAACAAGCTGATCACCACCTCTGCCTTCATGTGCAACGCTCCCTTTCACAAAGTGTTTGATGGAATCGGCGTCATGGTTCAAGAAACACTAAAACTTGCCTAAAGAGTTTCGTTACATATCTGGTAGCAAATACCTGTTTAAAATATGCATCAAACGTGTTCATGAGCATTTTGGCTATTGTTAAAATGCAGCAATTTGCTTTAATGTAATTGTTACAGTGTGGATTGTTTTAAATTTTCAATAAAATGCTATCTGAATATTATCATTTTTTTATTATTTATAACTTAGGAAATCTTTCAGCTGTATACACAATCAATTAAAAAGACTCCACCCCCTTTTTTTGATTGAAGAAATTTTCTACAACAGATTTTCTTTTCTTCTGTAGTTATAAATCACACAAAAAACATTTTAAATAAAATCTGTGCTTATGTTTGGCATTTTAGTAGCTCGACAGTATGGAAAGCAATTGTAAACTTCTATGTAGTAAAATACTTGTTCCATGTCATACTTCTTTTCATATGGACTGATTTCTCTAAACAAAATACATACATGAATATCAAAGCAAAAGAGTTTGCATAACAATTTCTTAGAAATTCAGCAATTTTAAATTTAGTGATTCACCAGCTTCTTGTGTCTTTACTAACCATGTCAAGTTGCTGACTTACCATTTGTCACTGGATGACAATGCCAGGGTCCACCTCGACACATCAATGAATCCTTATTTTTGGGTGTACTGCATATCAACCCCACTGCCTGTGGAATTACTATTGTAAGAAAAAAATATAGAAATATATAAAAATTATTTCATTTTAATTTCACTTTATATAGCACCAGTGCATACCAAGTCTTCTCTTAGGGGAAATTAAAATAAACAAAAAAATATATATACATACAGAAATACACAATAAAATCACCTTTTTTTTTCTGTCAAGCTGATTATATTGTAAGTGTCAGGATTGTCAATTTGGGTGTAGCTCATACAAAAAATAAAAATGTATTTATTTACTATCCAAAATTGTGAAATTATAAATATACACAGCTGTGAACACTGGATTGAAGCAAAGTGCTTCCAAAGCGATTATAGATATGTGTAAAACAGTGGTCACTAAACTTAGTCGTCAAGGTTAGGCTCACCTCTGCATAATCTAAACGTGTCTGCTCCAGGACACCTGATTCAGATGAGTGCATCTTGTCCATCTTGTCCATTTATCAGCAATTTCTGCAAAACCCTGATGGTGACCCATTCATTCGAATAAGGTATGGAACAACAGGAAAACCTACAAAACAAGCACGATGTGCTGTGAAGGCAAAGTCTGGGGTTCACTGGTGTTTCAGGAATCTTTCTGGTCAAGGGAATGTTTATGAATCACTTACAGCAAAACATATAAAATGCAGTACTCTATAGATATTTTATTTGAATAAAAAATGACTTTTTGAAGAAACAGTAGATCAATTAATACATAACAAACAATATGTTCAGTTATGATAAGCAGCTAATTAGATGTGTTCCAGTTAATCTCTGATGCTGCATCCCCAATAGAAAAGGGGAAACTTCCTGTAATTGACTTAAGTTATGCTATAAAAAGTATTTTATTTTCTTTCGAATGACAGGAAACTGCTTTGAAAATGACGCAAGTATGGTGAGTAATTAAATGTTATTACTTAAAGTAACCCGAGTGAGTTTTCTTTAGGAGACACAGACGTAAAGGCTAATTTAGGCATTTTAAGTGTGTCTTTATGAGTCACTGCACTTTTTAAGAAATTGTGACTACGTCAACATTATAAATATTCTACTCTTGTTTAAAGGATCCACAAATAAAACAATGATCAGATTTGTTTGTGATTAGAGTGTAATCCTGAATCAGGATTTAAATGGAGTAAGGACTATATTGTACTACAGCAAATAATTTCATTCAACGTTACTGCCTTTTAGTCATTACTGTTTTATAGTTTTGCAGGTGATAAACAATTGTTTATTGTTCACATTGGTAGCTTTTTAAATAGGATTTGTAATGGAGTTAGCGTAACCTTATATTCTGCTGGCTGTTGCAGAATGACCGGATAATGGACAAGGTCCTGAAGATACATTCGCAGTTCTTTCTATTTGTAAAATGTGTGGATATTTTGTCTGTTTTAAATAAACAGATTCAATTGGAGAACAAAATAAAAAGGTGAATTAAAATAAGCTTTTTTTTATCCCGTAAATAACTGAGTTTGAGCCTTACTGTTAACGTGTTGACACAATGCTTCCTAATTTGTCATGCCTCCCCCTACTGTCAATGACGTCTACCTGCATTTACATGTTGACATTACAACGCTTTTTAAATGGTTATTCTGCCCCCTGCTGCCCACGGCCTGCACCTGCACTCAGATCACGTCTCAGTATTGTGTAAAAGTATTCATACATGAACCTGGAACGTTTTTAAAATTTGTTCACATTACAACCACACACTGCTGTATATTTTATCTGGATTTTATGTGGCGGACCAACATACAGGTAGAATGAAGTTTCCAATGAAGTGGAAAGAAATTATATATGATGCAACTCTGTAGCATCAATTTATCTTCAGGCTGATTAACTTTGAAATCCTTCAATAAAATAACAACATAAACACAACATAAAGTGTTGTGCTATATTAAGAGAGAGAGAAAAGAGAGCAGAGAAGCAGCCAAGAGCCCCATGGTAAGTTTGGAGGAGCTACAGAGGTCTACAGCTTAGGTGGGAAAGTCAGTTAACAGTATAATTATAAGCTGTAAACTCCAGAAATCTTCCCTTCATGGAACTAGCATTCTACATGGTGGCAGAATAATCCTGCGGCAAAGGTCTTTCTCACCAGAGCCAGAGAAGATACAGATTTAATAGATGGAGCTAAACACAGTACAGTTTTTGAAGAAAATACTTTATAAAGTATTTTCTTTATATCTCTCTCCAACAGAGAGATATCTCTCTCCAACAGAGAGATATCTCTCTGTTGGATATCTCAAAATATCCATTTTGAGATATCCAATCTCAAAATGGATATTTTGAGATTGGGTGATGTTTGTGTGGTAAATGGCCCATTGAAAGTCCAAACCTAAATCCACTTGAGAAACTATGACAAAACTTCACAAATGCTTTGTATCTAATCTCGCTACATTTGAGGAATTTGGAGAGAAGAATGAGTATTGATCCAAGGGAGCAAAGTATAAATGCACACCAGACTGGAAAAAATAGTAAAACACACTGTATGTATAATTTCTTGCAACTTTCCAATCATGCACTGCTTTGTAATGGTCCATCACATAAATTCAAAAAGATAAAAGTCTGAAGTCTGTGGTTGTCTTAGTTAGGGATGCACTGATTTATTGGTGCCGATTTTCCTAATTTTGGAAAATCTGTGATCGGCCGATTTTATCCACTGATTTTATCTACCTCTGCAAAGGTATTTAAATCAACTTCTATCTTCTTCTGCTCTGATGTGAGAGAGGTTTGACTAGCAAACCAGCCCACTAGATCATGTCTGTATGTTTGCAGTTAACAATAGTCATCTCTCTGTTGGCAACTCATCAATTTTCTTTCTATATTTAGCAACATTTTAAACAAAAAGATTTGGTATCGGACAAAATCGGAATCGGCAGGTCAGGATATTTAATAGATCGGTAATCGGAGATTGGCCAGAAAACTGCAATTGGTGCACCCCTGGTCTTAATGCTTTTGAAAGGCATTGTAGTATTTCCTTCTGTTACATGAACCATGTGCGGTAAGATTTGCAAAGTGGTAATTTCCGCTGAAGAAAAATAAACAGGAAACAACTGGGTTAAATGGTTCAAAAATAGAGCATCATTGAATAGATTTAATTTACTGAACTATGTTTATAATGCCTTTACAAAGTATAGCACCCTCCCACTGTACCATGAAAGTATTTTGTGGGGGTTTGAAGAAAACTTAAATCACAATGTAAGTAAATAATTAAAACTAAACTTACAGGTATTGTTTGGTAGAATATTCTCTCAAAGAGCTATTCTGATAATTTACTAGGAACGTCAAAATTGTTACTAGACACATGTTAAAGTACTTCACAAATATATAAGAAAAGATGGATGCATTAAATAAGGTACAAAAATAAATTTTTCAAAGTCAATACAAATTCAGATGTTTGTTTTCTACATTTGTCAGTATTCTTGTCTTGTTAGCCTGAAACTACCGCTGGTTATGAAACCAATCAACAGTTTTCATTGACAAGCCCATAGTTGTATCCTTTGCTGGTCTTTTAGCTGGACTCTTTGTCTCTGTTGGGATGCTTGGGGCAGAGTGGGTGGTGCTGCTTTTTTTTCTCCCCGCTTTGTGCTCTCTTCTCTCCCTCCAGGAGCTGCTGCTCATTATTGCAGCGGTGGACAAGCACGGCGTCCTTGTTTTGGGAGGTTTTCTGCGACAACAGTCGCTGCAGCATCTGTTTATCGGACCGCTCCCGCCTGAAGTCGTCCTCGTAGATCTTGAGCTGAAAGGATTTCACAAAAATGAACGAGATTATTATTTTAAAACAATTTCAAAAAGCAGTTGAAAAAGAATCTATTCTTGTTACTTCTTATTTCTCATCAGTCCGACATACATTAGAACATACATGTTTGTTTGTAGTTAGAGGCTAGGGTATTCATGTAGCCTTTCACAGACTCTGCATATCTACGCATGTGTTACTGCATACATGTAAAAAGGCAATGAATACACTACCTGTTCCTGCAGTAGTGCAACCTGTTGGCGCATCTCCTCCCTCTTCTTCCTGAGCCTTCGGTTCTCCTGCAGTGTGTGCTTGTGGTCGTTGTGCTCTGTCTGATATTCTGCTTCATAAATTTCAGTCTGCAAATACAAGACAGCAACATGGCAGTGAGCCAGTGTTAGACCTACAACTTGTGACACCACTGGGTGGTGCAGTTGACCCTCTTATTGAAGACTCTGCTTGAACATTAAGTAAAAGTTTACCCAGCAACAAAAATTTGACATCAGCCATGTTTTTCTCTTTTTTTCCCCCCTTTTTGAAGATGTTCTGAAGAGAGAAACCCACCTGACATCTAAGTGTGTCCAGCTGCTCTTTTAAATCTTTTACTTCTTGTTGTGAGTTTCCCAGAGTTCCCAGTGATGTAATTGTTGGTCCCTTTGCCTTGTATCCCCCTTCTGAGAAGGGAGAAGCTAGGAAAGAGGAGGTTGATGGGATGTATCTGGAAATTTGACCACTGGAGGGACATGACAAAGCACTAAAGGCTCCCTTCAGTGGAAATAAAAGAAGAGGTGACAGGCAACGGATTAGTCAGAAATAAAATCAAATGCAGGGCCTTGCAAAAGTATTTCTGCCCTTTCAACTTTTCCCAATTTTATCACATTAGAGCCACAAACCTCAATATATTTTTATTGGGATTCTGGCTAAAAGTGTTTGCCACTCTTTTTAAAGTTTCACTCATAAAAAAAAATCTAAACGAAAAAAAAAAAAAAAAAAAAAAAAGGAAAAACTATGTATTATTTTTTATTGTCTTGACAACTATGCACGTCTTTGTGCTGGTCCATTACATAGAATCCCAATGAAATGAATTGACATTTCTGGTTGCAACATGACTAAATCTAAAAGCTCCGGGAACATGAATACATTTGCAAGACAGTGAAGAATAAATAAGATTGGCAAACTGATAAAACAAAAACCTGCTTGACAGATGAAATGTCTTTCTCTGGGCGGTGCATTTTGTTCTCCAACAACCTGACATATTCTTGCAACTCCTGGTTTTTCTTCAGCTCTGTCATAAGTGATTGTTCATAATACTCCTTCGCACTCTGCAATCGAAAAGGCAGCTTTAGACATCACACGGGCAAACCACATTTACTGCCATCATTATAAATTCCCTGGTGTACACCCTTCCACACCCGCTCTCGCTGGAGTGTAAGAGCCAGTGAGGTGAGCTTATGGTTGTGTGGGTGCTTGAAGTTTTGCTGTGTTTACTTGTTGTTGTTCAACTTTGAGGAGCAGTTGGCTGTTCAGCTGTTTAATGGCGCCATTTTCCTGCTCCAAAGCTTCCAGTCTCCGCTGCAGGCCCAGTGTGGCGCTCCGGTAAACCTGGTCCCAGTCCTCGTTAAGCTTCATCAGCTGTGGGATATTACCATCATCATCATCATCAGCAGCAGCAGCAGCAACAGCATCCTCATATAACCACAGCAAAAACCTCCACTGCAGTAATCAATAACATCATTCATTTCATCATCACTGCTCTCGTTTCCAGTATGTCACCACGACAACACGGGGAGCAGGAAGTACGGCGAGTGATATTTTGGTATTAAAATTAAGAGGCAAAGGTGGCACCACTTTCACTACAGCACTTTCCACATAGCGCCTACATTCCTCCTCCAGCTTTCAGTGGGAACTAGATATAATTGCCAACATCAGTAATAATTTGTTGACCTGCAGAGTTTCCAATCAGATGCTGTTTTGGGGAGATGCTTTACCTCTTTGTTCACTCTGCGGAGCTCGGTGTTCTTGTTGAGCAGCAGCAGTTTTTCCTGGTCAGTGGAGGTGACTGTCAGACTCTCAGTGATCAAAGTGACCTGTTCATCTGTGGACAACAGTCTGTCACCCAACGGGCTTGCATTTTCTGACCTGTATATGGAAAAAAAACAACAAAAAAAAAACACATAATGTGCCATAAAAAAAGCACCAGGATGAACATTAGAAAAGGAAATCTATTACTAAGCAAAAGCATGTATGCACAAAAGAACGTCAGGTACTTTTGAACACCCACTCACACAGAGTGCACTTCGAGAGAATCAAATAGCAGCTATTATGCATACCCACGCAGACACACACACATATACATAGTCACATTATGCATACAAGACACTCACATACGTGCAAATTGTGACGTATTCCTCTGTATCTGACAATTAAAAGTGTCTGTTTACAGTCACAGATAAACAATTTGCATATTCATAACATGAGGAAGCAGTGCCTCTTATAATCCCTGGAAAAATTTTGATTTCCAGAGAACCTCTTAGAGAAAAAGAGAGAGAGAGAGAGAAAAAATTGCATTCATTAATTAATCCAACAAGCTTCCCTCCCATGCCAGATCTGTTGTGTGGTCTGCTTTAACAGTAAAATGCTGACAGGGAGGCAGAGGAGACGTACGCCCAGAGGGAATCTGTTCACGGAGGAGCTTGAAACACTGCATTAAACTCCCCTCCGGGCTTCTTCACGCAAGCATACAGTTAGGCTACTGTAACCATCCAGGGCAGAGTACTACAAAGAGTCTTTAGCTGAAATCCTCTCTCATTGGCTTTAGGGCATGACACCTCCACAAATACATGCTTTCATCCACTTATGTACAGCGTCCCGCTGCGCAGAAAACCAAAGTTATGCAATTTCACGGAGCTGCCTTGTAAAGCAAAATAAATGGAGGTAGCAACATGTAGGCTAAGTCTGATTAATGCCAAAATAACACAAACTGCGTTCAGCTAAGCCAACCACAAAGTTTTTTTGTACACTGAGCAATCCAAATCTAAATGCCAAGTGATTGATCATAATATGATACTTTGTCATTTTTGTAGACAAAGTTTGACTTTCTGAAAAAAATCTTCAGTGGCCTATTCAAGCTGCTGAAGACATTTGGGTAAGATGAGTTGAAGCCAAGATATGAAGGACAGGGTCCCAAAGAGCCAAGGTGGAAAACTATGTGGAGTATTGTTTGTAAAGTTACATGGTGAAAAATTAACAGCAATAATTTAGTTTATGTAACCTTTCATGAAAGAAACAAATGGGGGTTTATTTTAAAAAATAATATTTTCACCTTGTTCATTCATAATTTATATAAATGTCAGTGTTTCAAACTAAATATTTAGTTGACAAAATAATCTTAAATCAGCATAGCAAATGTCAAGATGAATTGCAAAATGGTTGAGATACACAAACTCAAATTGTCCTTTTAATTTCAGTACAATGACAACAAATGGTAAGTACATTGTTCTGCGAGGGGAACTTTTAATAAGACGGAGCTATCCATATCATGTTCACTGGTTCATCAACAAACAGATGGCCAGTTATTTTTTGTTGTTGTTTTTTTAGACCTAGCTTTTAGTGGCAAGCACAGAAACAAACACTACAGCTGTCATTTCCTTCTTATTGTATATTTCTAGTTGGTGTCAGTCTAGTTTTGATATGTTCTCAAAACTGAAGAATGAATAGAGAATGCTCGTCCCATTGAAACCTCTCACTAATTTGGGTAAGCTGCTGAAACAATGCTGTGTTTGGTCTATTTACTAAAACACTAAGCAACAGTTGGACGGAAACTTTCCAAAACTGACAGAAACATTAAAGGCCTGCTGTAAACAATAGCACTTCCCCTTTTAAATCAAAACCACATTTTCTAATACGTGTGATGCTTTTTTAAAATTGATATAATGTGGCTTGTGTGAAAAACCGTATTAGTGAAGTGAAATATCTGAAAGAAAAGCCCTGAAAAATATTTCTGTAAGTGTACAATAAATTTCCTCTGTCACTCCACTGTATTCAACAAGACAGGTCATGTGAATCATTCAAATCACCAGTTACATAATATGGAAAATTTAGGGAAAAAGGCGAAGTTCAAATTCAGTAGAAAGGAAATGTAGCGAGGATGTCCTAAAATGATAACCGATCCATGTCCAAAAATCTGTTCTGGCAATTCAGTATAGCTTATTCAGATGTACTATTGGTACTGCCGTTAATGCAAGTATCCGTGATTACAGTGTGAGAATTATTTTTTATTTCTCCGATTTCCTGACATCTTGTGAGCACTGTGACCCAGTTTTATAAAGCTGTTAAGCATGGGGATAGAGGAGACAATGCCACTGTTCTGCAGCCATGTTAATTAAGTTACATATTACAGAAGTAGAGGGAGCAACGACTTCAGCTGAAACCTCAAACAGGGAACTGAGTTTTGGCGTTTCACTATTTTGCTATTGTTATTTTTAAACAATCTCAGCACTTTTTCCAAGTAGCGGAGCTGTGCCTTTTACTCAGTGTGATTCCATAAAGACAAATTTTTATGATGTTTAAAACAAGCCATTTCAGATTTAAGGGTACAACATTTTCACAACTTATTCCTATTTTTACAGCACTGTCACGTGGGATTCGTGAAACAGTGAAGTGAAGCCTACGTTGTTGTGACCTCATGGGAAACTCCAAAGTCCCCGAAGATCCCCGCCTCTCACGGAGGTGAACTTTTACACTCAACTGTCTGAACATCTATCCTGTTTGTTTTTTAACATTCTGTTTGTAAAATAATATAGAAAACAGAAAAGTCTGAAAATGAAAGTTCATCTATAATATTAGACTATTTTACTATTGGAGTTAAATAATAATAAAGAAAACAACAACAGCTTCTATGAAATGTTTTTTTTAAAAACAGCCAAACAGCCTGAAAGGGGAGATTTTATCTCATCCTTTAGAATAAGTCAGGCCGTTTGTAAGAAATTAAGTTTTCCTGTGTTCCTTTAAATGTGTAAGAATTCACACCTGTTGTATACAAACCATAGTTCTTTAGTGGATATGTGTTCTTCTGGGCTCTGAGGAAGACTGCCGTCATCCTTAGCTGAATCATCTTGCTGCGTTCCTGCCACTGCTGCTGCTGATGAGGGTGGAAATGATGAAGAAGACGACAATGACAACACGTCTCCGTCCATGACCGACGACATTTCTAAGATCCTTGCGCAAGTCTTCGTTGAAGCCCTTCTTTCATCAACTCCTGGCTCGGCATGTGGTGGAAAAGCATAAACACTGCTGTCAGTATTGATGTAAAGCAAAAGAGGAAGCTGCCGCGACCATGAGCCACATGACACAAGGAAAAGGAAGTGACACGGACTTGCTGTTTCAGCTCGATGTGAAGGAGGGCCTGTCCCTCTGTGGGTACTTATTTAAGTGTTGTACCTATTGCTCACTATGTGAGCTGACAGTCCTCGAAATGTTTATGCAATTGACTGTACATCATTTGGAGAGTTTGGGGAAGTCCGTTCAGGGTGATTTTTTTTTTATTAAGATTTGTCCTTGCTAAGCTCTTATGAACTGTTTTCTACTGAGTAATTTAAAATGCCACAAATGGGTTGGAAACATAATTAAATATGTAGAGTTTCTGCAAAAAAATGATAACAATAACAATAATCATAATGCACACATTAATGATAATGATAGGGTCAGGACTACATTCACTCGTCTGCTCATTACTGTGAGGCAGAGAGGATGGCAAACTCCAGCAGGTTAATTACTGAAGCAGAGCTCCCTTCCGAGGGACAAACAAATGAATTAAAAGATTTTTGTTAATGATGTTCCTCTTAGCCTGGCTAAGCAGTCTTTTACTTATACGGAGGAAATTAAAATGCCAACTTTGCTTGGAGGACACGCTAACCTTCTTAGTCTTGCAACTTAAATCTAAAGAGATTCAAGGCCTCTTAGGGTAAGGAGGAGTGTTAAAGAACCACTCAGCCTACTAAACAGTAAAGGTGCAGTAGATGCAGCGTGGTGTCTAACATAAAAATAGGCTTCTTTAAAGCTGACAAAGCTCTCTCTAAAACTCCTGTTGCATAAACATGAGATGGATTCCACTTAGGTTCACACACTGATTTATGAAAGATTTAGAATTTGTTTTTTTTTTTACAATTAGTCAAATTTAACCTGATGAACATACAGTGAGAGACATTATTCCTGGTCAAGGACCAAGCTGATTGTGTAATTAAAGCAATTATTTCTATTTAAAACTAATGGAGATGATGGCTGGTTAGGCAAAGAGCATGCAAGCAGATCCAAACAAAATCCTAGAATTGAAAAAGGGTGAGCTATTTTATTATGACTGAATTTACAAGTATCTGTTTGTATGAACTACATTCCAAGATTCAGATTTTACATATTACTACATATGCAAATTACTAATGTAAAGGAACCGCTCAGCAGCAACACACTTTCTTAAAAGTGGAATAACCAACACAAAGCAGTTTCCTAAAGCTGCAGAAACTAAATGAAATGAGTCTCATCATCATTATAGTGCCTTTCTGGACACTCAAAGATGCTTTCCAATGAAATTAGTCATTCCAATTCACATGCTGAATCTGGCAAAGCTAAAGTGTTGTAAGGAAATGTCTAAGATATTATGCATTTCTTATTTGTATACAGCATGTCTACTAGAAGAAACGGTATACATTTCACAATATTCTGTGAAGTCAGGAGAGGATGCATTGGGCCAAGATATCACCCTCTTGTTTTGTTGTAATTTCTATACCTAATAATTGCCTTTCTTGTTTTATTTGACCAACAGGGCAAAAAAGCAAAAAGAATTTAATTGATGAATTAGTACATAATTTGGACTGATGTCATTTGAAGTTTTAGGCATAAGATTGAGTGAATTTTCATTAGTGAAAACTTAACATCTATATAGTATAGCATCATATTAACACGTGAGTCATTAAGTACTATTCTAGTTTAATTGTAGGGCTGAATATGTGCGGTATGTATTGCATATTAAAATGGCCACACTATTTTACATGCCCAAATATTTGTGTCTAGCTAAGCTGGTGATCCAGTTGTGTATGCAAATGATTTCTAAATAGAAATCTTTGATTTTCTCCTATGCTAGAGAAAAGTAAGATGTATATATGATATTGTGATGGTGGAATAAGGTTAGAAAATATAAAAAAATCTATTTTTGTTTCCTCAGAAGCAAATATTTTAGCTAAAGAATGTAAGAATGAAACATTGTAGTTTAAAATGTTGGATGATGTTGTACCTTTCCTGGTTAATAAGGACAGCAAGGCTAGCATATAGAGCTTCCTTCACACAAAACCTTGACTCCTTAATTAATTTGACAAGTGATTAATGTTAACTAGGATAGACTACAAAGGGAAAAAAATTATAACAGAACTCAATTGAAGTTGCAGTTGCGTTACCATTTGGTGCAATGCCATAATATAAAAGCAGAAGAGGCAACAAAAATATTTCAGTGCTGCCCAGTCTAACTCTGACTTGCTTCAGTGATCCCATTCACATGTCTATGCCATCTATCATGCACGCCCGTCGCAGAATTGCTTTGCCAAGCACAGGCTTTGGTGGGAGGGAGTAGCAATGCACTGCCTTCATTGACCCAAGCCTCTGTCAAAGCCAAGAACAAATGGGCTGCTACTCAATGGAGGGATTGATTTTTGGTCTAACAAGAGATCGTAGAGAGGAATCGTGCGTGTCCCATAGAGTGAGGACGACTGAGTGGTGGATGGTTTGCCTTCTTTACAACTTCTCCCATGTGTCTGAGTAAAATTCTTCATTAGCTGAAAGGGGAAAGGGACTGGGTTTTCAAATGGTCATGGGAATAACAGCAATCAGTGACTTAGATTTTTACTTCCAGGCAATGTTACCTTGACAGAGTAATCTTGGGTCAATTACTCAGTACTCAGCATTTACTAACCACATCTCTTTCTATTGGAAAATAATACAGACCTATTGTGCTTCGAACTGGCATTACTGTGGTTGAGAAGAATCTGTTTAGATGCGATGATATTTTTGCATAACTCAGTGTATTAGCATGCTCATTCCTGCAAATGACAAAGAGAAGTCAAGCATGGGGCAGAAAAAAGATCATCCTTTATTATTTGACACAAGTCAACATAGAAGGCACAAAAACATGCATGCAGTTAACGTGTCTCAGTAATGTAATGTGCATGTTTCTAGATTGTGAGATGAAGCCATAATATCCAGAGATAGCCCACACTGAATAAGATATTGTATAAACACACAAGGCTCAGGCCAGAATTCAAACCTTTTTGATTCAAGGCAAAACAACTCCAAAACACTGCCTATTTGAAATTGTACAAATGTGCTGAAATAATTTGGTTCTAATTGGTATTAAGAGCATAGAGACAATCAAGTAGAAGTCTGTGAATGTCCCTGTGTACAAGCAACTTTCTGGAATCTAAAGGTCATGTTTGTAGCAATCATAGCGTTATCTTAAGAACTAGAGGAGGGAACCCTGTTTCTTCTTAGGGTTCTTGGAGGGTTAAAACCCTTTATTTCCCCCTCACTAAACAGAAAACTGTATATGTGTGTGAACAAGAGGTGGAAAGGAAGCAGAGAATCTCAATTTTGCAAAAATATCTGTATCAGTGTGGATTTTACCTTAGAAGTTTGCCTGTTCCAGCTGACATGATTCCACTGACTGCATTTGCTTCTCAGCATCCCAACAAGTTCTGCTGCAACCTGTTAGTAATCCTTTTATTTAAATCACTTGCTTGAAGGCAGCTACATGTCTAGAGCTTGCAGGATGGTTGACCCTAGGAAACAAGATTGGAGACCTCTGCTATGCACCATTCAGTGTCTGTTTTGTAATGGACTTGAGGGAGTAGCAGTATAAGAATACAAGATAGAAACTAAAGCATAATTATTTGCTGGGGTGCCTTGGGGGAGTATATCTATCTATTTCAGGTGTTTGCATATCCTAATTCTTTTTTGCTCTAATTAAATCTGAAAATAGATTCATTTTGGTGAGGTCAATTGTTGTCTGTTCTGGTGTAACGTGTACATGTGGGTGTCTTGTTGACTGTTTAAAACTGCAGGACAATAAAATATAAGATGAATATGACCAATTTCTGATGACTGTATCAATTATAACTTGTTTTTGTGACTTTTTAAAGAATGATGATTGGGTAAATGAAAAGCTTTGCACTCAGTAAATGTCATCAAAAGAACATTATTCAGCCCTTCCCATGAAGTTCTGTCAATGCATTCTAAAACTATTTATTTTGTGCTGCAATCTTCCGTTTTTTGTTGTTGTATGCAATTAAATGTATCACTGAACCGTGCCATGGTATTTGTTAATGGGTGTCCTTAGTCTGTTTTAGGTAATTTGCTACTGTTGAAAATCCACTGTTGTACAATTTCAGTTAAGCACCGAATTTGTAACTACCCCCAGTGAGAAAACAGAAATACTTGAGTTTGTGAAAATTGGCTGAATGAAATACACCTCTTGAGATAACAGGAGGATTCTAAGAATTGTGGCAATAGACTTTTGCTTTTGGTGTTTTCACTGATAAAAAAAACAAACAAACAAACTCCTTACCTATTCTGTTAGATGTTGGAACCTTGTTTTTGTTTCTCTGCATAACTTAATTTGTGTTTTAATTGAATTTCAGTTGCTCAGAGAGAGAGACAGAGTTCAGCAATGGTTTAACCTGACACTTATTATTAATTTACCCAGTTAATCACAAATCCTTAGTCTATTCCATGAGCTTTTCATACTTCCATTGAAGACTAAATACCTCCCCACTTCGCCTTGTGAAGTGGGGTAAAGTGTGAGCTAATTACAGACATACAATCTTAGAAGACAGTTCATTCCTGGTCAGCCATTGCACAATATATCAAAGGCCTTGTTCACTGTCCACATGAGGTTGTTGCAGGCGGTAAACTTAATCTGATTCATTTAATAAAGTTCATCAGTATCCCTCTTGTGGTTTAAATTATACCCATTCCTTGCTACTCCTCATTTTTCCTCCATTTTTGGGTGTTCATTTTGTTCTTTTCTTCAGAGTCAGAAAGACGATACAGATGTCATCTAGTCATCTGGACTACACCCTAATGTGGATTTATTGACAACAGAGAGATGGAAAGAACCGTAATGTGGCTCTGCTTTTTAAACTCTGAATCAAAATCACAGTGTGATGGAATATTGTAGTGAAAAGCCGCTTGGATCCTTTCCAATTAATTAGAAATGGTACTGAGATGAAGTAGCTCTGCCTATATCACTGCCTTGTACAGGAACATAAAAGGGAAGGAGTCTCTAGTTACGCAAACGTCTATCAGCACAAAAATCTGTCGGGGAAGTTTCTGTAAATAATGAAAATATTCCTTGCAAAAGAGGGTGTGCAGGCACTGAGGCTGTAAGAGTTTGAAATATCACACAAGGCTGCATCCAGAAGATTTAATTTTTAACCACTTTTCGCAACAATGTCTATGGTCACATGGGGCTGGAGATTTGAATTTAATGAGATAGGGTGAGATTGAAAGGAACATGAAGGGCAGCCCAGTTCCTGGAAGGATGTCTGGAGAAAGAATCAACTAAAAATAACATTTAGCAGCTGAAGCTTTTTTAGACCCTGGGGTAAATTTTTTCTCTACTTTACCATTCAATTACTGAAGTACTGTTTTTCTTTCTGTCACACAGATGCAATTTAGCAGATTAGAATATTAGAAAAGGGTAATTCATCATGAATCATTACATTAAACTTCAACAGATTCATTACAAACAGAGTGACATGTTTCAAGTGCTATTTCCGTCCTTTTTTAAGATTATGGCTCGCAGTCAGTGAACAGCTCTAAATAAAAGGGATGTTTTAATACATAAGTGTAATCTTAATACAAAATATACTTAATGTGCACTGTATGTCCTGTGCAACCAGCCTGAGCTCCTTTTGAATGAATCACTGCACAAATGCAGCATGGTATAGAGGTGTTTTTTGCTGAGGTGTCAGAAAAGCCCAGGTTGGTGTAATAGCAGCCTTCATCTTGTTTGCACTGTTGGGTTCGTCTCATCGTTCTCTTGATCATAATCCATGTATTCTCTGGGGCTTTTAGGTAAACAGAGCTTGCCTGCCAATGAAGCACTGTGATACCAAGGCAATTAGGTATTTGGTATTGTGCTGGGTGCAGACAAAAAAAAAAAAAAAAGACCAATGAATCTCCTTCTAAATTTGTCAGCCTTGATCAGCCAATATCGGCCTTTTTTACGAGTTCATCAGGTGTGGCACCTTCATTGTAGCACCCCAGCACACCACTGTGCTGAAGATGGAAATAGCCATTCAGGACTAATAGAACATGTTGAGCATCTTGCTGCAAATATTGAAGGACCGAAGGGTCTGCTCATGCCCCCCTTTTTTTTTAAAGTACCTGTTTGTGATCTGCACCAAGTCAGATAATTAGGTAATTAGCAGGACAAGGCAGAACATAATTGAATACTGAGGAAGTTCACCCATTTGACTAAGCTGTATTGAACCAGGAACACATCTAAAAGTTGCAGGACATCAGACCTCAACGTCTGGATTTGAGGAACTCTACTACAGATATTACCTTCTGCAACTTTCACCACAGTTTCCACAGTGCTGGTTAATGCAGAATAAGACATATTTGACTGTTTGTGGGCGCCGTGGCCCTTAACTCTCCTGAATACCAGGGGGTCCACTGTATACACAGGAGTAATGAATATGTGTTTCACTTTTTTTATTGATTAACCCCATCACTCACATTCTAACTTAATCAGATAAATCTCTATGTAAGGCAATCAAGAAAGGTCAACTCATCCCAAGCAATTTGACATGAAGACATCAGAGGTGATCAAAAATAGTCAAATCACATATTTGATTCCCAGCCGCCTCTGAACAACACAGCCAATTGTCTACCCTCACCTGAATACTTCAAATTCACTGTGGTAATAAGTCCCTGCTGGTTCACTGCAAATTTCTAAAGCAGCTCTCTAAAATGCCACACTTCCAGGCCACACCATTATTGCCTGACAATAGCTCACCCATGTGAATGAATAGAGAGAGCTGAAGAGTCTTGCTGAAACGAGAAATTTCCATTTTAGTAATTTGGGAGCAGCATCCAGTCATTACAGGACAGAAGTAATGTGAATAGGAATTTCCTGATGTGTGAAATATGTTTGTACACTCAGTCTTGGTTTTACGAAACGCTGTGTTCGTATTTGTGTGTGTGTACATGGGCAGCCTTGTATTTGATACAATGTAAGGACCATTTTCCCAGCAAATACTACGTTGTGAGGACTGACTGCTCCTTATGGGGCCCAAAGCCTGAGCCCCATAACAAGAGGTGCCGTTTTTGGGTTATTGGTTAGGTTTAGGACTAAGGTGTGAATTGAGTTTAGGTTAGACTTAGGGTTAGGCATGTACAGGTGACGTATAGGTTTAGAGTAAAGGTTAGATTTAGGTTAAAGAAATGAATGGAAGTTATTAATAAGTCCCTGTGAAGATAGACTGAAGGGTATTAGCTGAGATATGTGATGGTATGGGGCTGGAGCCAATGAAGGATGTCAGGGGGCAAGTGTGGTACATTGTGACTGCTCAAAGGCAGACATAAAATTTATATTGTTTTTGAAACCATATATCATCTCCCTAGTCTGATCAAGATGACCTTCGCAGCAAGGCTACACGTTACACTGCTTTGTTGATGTCTAGCAGGCTATCTTTGCTCTATTTTACCTAGTGACTTCCTATTATGTGGGAAAAAAACAGAAAGTCAAAAGTAAAATTTTTTAGTACAGGATTTTCTTTTTCCAAAGATATGTCCACTAGTTCTACATAGCAATGCAGAAAACATAAGAAAAATGAAGTCAGTTTGGAGAATATTACTAAACTTTAATTAAATCATTTCATAAGATGTATTTATCTTGTGTTTTAGTACTCAGATTTTTACCATAGTTATCAGTTTTTTTATGTAAAAGAGATGTCTCTCTCTTACCTTACTTCATTGCAGGGTGTGACCAACAGGTGTGTTATCCAGCTGGAACTCATCATGCCTAATCTGGTGTCTCCTTAAAGAGGAGCAGATTCCCTGCTCCTCTTTAAGGAGACACCAGATTTTGCTAGACATACACTCAGCATTTTTCTCCTAGCATGAACCTAAACCTTTGCCTCACTTCCAGCAATTTCAACCTCTGTTCCTCAAATAAATCTTTAAATCTCTTCATTGGTGTTCATATTTGTTGCCAGCATTAAAGTCTCAATTACTAACCACTAGACTTCACAAAATATTCAAGTGATCGCCTATCACAATCAATCCAGATTTCTTTTTTTTTTGTTTGTTTTTCCAAGCACATTTCTTCCTCACAATCCTTCCAGATTTTAGTAATGTGTTTAATAATTCTTAAACTACTTTTGGTGTTTTCAGTTGTGATCATAACTGTTTTCTTGGCTTGATGCATGTCAAAGATGTGACTCCCCTAAGACAGAGCGATGCGTCTTCCCAGATGGTCATTTAAGAAATGAGAAGCTGCTCTGTGTTAATTAGGGTCAAATAACTTGTTGCCAGATGAAATATGATCATCCATGCAGTGGTTATGTAAATATGGACTCTTAGCTATTTGATTGTTAAACCCATTTGATTATTTTCTTTATAAAATAAACAAAATTCAAAAAACTTTTCTCTGTAATTTTCAGAAGTTCCCATTTTGAAAGTATAAAGTTTTACATATTCTTTGGGTCTTATGCTGATCTGAGTTTTATTATGATAAGTAACATTGCATTAAATTGGTGTAAATTTTAACCAGATTTTGTCACAGTATTGTGACCCAGAAGAGAATAAAACTGATAAGTAATGTGCTTTTTATTCTGGCTTTGGTGTGTTAGGTTAAACATAATTCACTACTTCAAAAAGTGCTGCAAGGTAAGGGCTTTTAGATGCAAGTTAGAGTTAAGCATCTTGTGCAAGAACACATTGACCTATAAGCCACGAAAACAATTGTAGGGACAAAAATATACCTGTTGGTGAACAAAGAAGGATGTATAACTTTCACTGAATTAAATATTTTGCGGGGAAAACTCTGTTTAGCAGAGATTCAGGCTAATGACTCAGAGACAGATGCCTACTGTGGGTTAAATATATGGAGTTATTATTTTTACCAACTTCCTGAAAGAGAGCCCCACCTTTTATTTGCTTAGAGCCAACATTCCTGTTTATGATGAGAGTCAAGAAATGATAAATGACGCTACGCTGCCTAATAAATATGAAATCCCCGGATCATTAACTGGATTAGACTGGAGAGAAAATTGCATAATCAGCCAAAAGAATCACTGGAGTCGGGTACTCATCAATAAGATCGCATAAGCTTACCAGAGATAGTTAAAGAAATGAGGGGAACATTGGATAGTCTCAAAGGATTAAATCGGTGAGAGACAAATAGCAGTCTGAAGCAATCAAGGAAAATGACCTGCTATTTAGCATTTAAATAGAATTGTTATTGCTTTGGATAGTCGTCTTGTTTAGTCTTTAACCTTCAAACGGCAAGACTCAAAGGTAAAAAGATAAAATTTTACTTCCAGCAGGGTGGCAAAGGGGATTAAAGATATGTGGAGATTAAGATATGGTTGGTGTCCTTGTCTTAGTTTGTCAAATAGTACTAGTCGCACCCATCACAAGGATTGCTTTTACCTTTTAGCCTCCAGCAAAGATCAGTTGTGAGCTTGAGGAGAAGAGGTGGAACAGACTGCTGTGAAGAGCCATCCCTCCAGCTTGCTGACATGGCTAGTCAATGTGTCTAATCAACCGAAGACATGATACAGGGTCTGAATCAAGGAAGTGCTGACACTGTGATTCACCTCGTCTCCAGCCAAACCTATGTGTTTCACCTGATCCCAGAAGCTCTCTGACCTCTTAAACATGCAGTCACGTAGCACAGGGACAGAGAACATGATAAGAAATAATGAGCAGAAGAAGTAGGTGATTGAGTGCTGAGTGTCATTAATAAGTTTAGCATTAGATTATAACAGGATCCATTTTGGTCCATAAGTCTCATGGTTCTCACTGACTCATTTTTCTGTATGGGTTGGGGGGATTTGGAAGTGGGAGTTCTGGTTAAAAACCCATGTCTACATCTTGTGTGTCTAGTTCATCACAGGGCCAACACAAAGACAATCATACTCACTCACATTTAAGGACCACTTAGAGTCACCTATTGACAGGGAGGTGTTATGGATTTAGGACAGAAGAGGAATACCAAGAGAAAATGTACACATACAATTATGACCATGCAAGCTCCTCATAGTAAAAGCCACACTATGATTTGAACAGTTAACTGAACTTACTACCAGATCCCGAACCCATGCATTGTTCATTTGTCTTCTGCTCATCTGAGATCAGGTAACTCATCTGTCGCAGCTTACAAAGAGTAAAGCTCTTTGTAAGCTGTTGTGACATCCTGAACAGATGTCACAACATAAAAAAAGCGAACAACATAGCCTTAATTGCTATGTTTAATAGTGCAGACAGTGGAGGTTTCTGATATGGGCAGTATGGGCAACTGCCCAGGGTATTAACTTTTTAGGGACGGCACAAGACCTCAGCAGATTCACAGATTCCACAGAGATGGAAGCAAAGCAGCAGTAGGTGTTTTTATGGGAATGTGAATCTTTCAGATCACTTTAAGAAGCAATTTTGATAATATTTTACATTTTATTGTGTCATGTAGTGCGGGCGCTGGTCTTGGTCTTGATTCAGTCTCGACCTCTCTCGGTCTTGGTCTCTGCCCCTAAAAGTCTTGGTCTTGTCTTGGTCTCGATACACTCTGATCTTGACTTGGCATTAATTCTCATAAATTCCAGTTCTTGTGTGGGAAGAAAATATAGTTGGGGTCAAACTTGCCTCTCTTAAAATTTTATGATGTTATTACGTCTTCTCAAAAGCAAAACACTTTTTCATCTGACATAAGTGAATCACAATAAATATCCAATTCACTTCAAATGTCTTTTTTAAGATATACCTTCCAGCTACATCACTCTTATCCTTCTGCTCCATGTCCCTCTACTCCCACAAAAAAGAGTTGATGGAAGCACTTTCTAGGCCCTCTTGCTTTTCTTGCTCATGTGACAGACCCTTTCTCAGCATCGTTAGTTCGCTGCAGGTTCACTGCAGGCTTAATTGGGCTGTGTCTAATAACAGCAGTCCCAAGGGTGTGTGCTAATGAATAGAGAATATAATTACTGCCAGAGTGACAGATTTTGGCTCATGGCCTTCAGGCAGGACCTGAACACCACTCAGCTTCTCCACCAATTTTTCTTCCTCTGTGTCTTCATCCAGTTCGCCGAGTCTGGTCGCTCAGTTCAGCACTAAATATTCACTCATGCTTCACCCGGTGGCTTCTCTCATGTTGCACAGAGAAAGCTTCAGATGCAGGGTTAGGGATACACTTCCTTTTCAGGTAGCTGCCAGGTTGAAACCCTAAAACAGTCCAGTGGGACAACAGCATCAATCCTGTTTTAAACAATGTTGTGGTCGTCTGCACTGCTGCCTGGTCCGCCCATTTCCCTCCCATTCATGGAACATGCTGTGAATTTTAAACAAGATTTTTCACGGATGTGATTAGCCAAGGATGGCTGAGGGTGATCGAAAGTGTGCGGGGCATCCACGTGAATCCAACAAAAGATGGCGGCGTCAACAGCCAGCTGCTCTGCCACTCAGCAGGCACACCTAAAGGCATCCATCTATCTGTCCTGCGCTCTGTCACGCCTCACAGGAAGGGGCTGATGGATTCACCCCCGATCCTGCCCTTTCTCCTCTCTTGCAACGTTTTTCTTCTCTTCCCTCCCTTCTCCATCTGTTTACCATCTGTTTCATCCTTTGCTCCCTCGTTATGTCAAGTGAAGTTGGATTTTACTCCTCACAGCTTCCTCCTTTACTTTATCTCACATATGTAAACTGCTCCTAATGTGGACATATTTTCTGCTCCCAGTTTAAGAAATAATAGGTCTATAAGGGGGCTGCACAGTGGCACAGTTGGTAGCACTGTTGTCTTGCAGCAAGAAGGTCCTGGGTTTGATTCCCGGACCGGGGTCTTTCTGCACAGAACGCCCGGTACGTTAGCTGGAGATAGGCACCAGCACCCCTCCTGGCCCCAGTAGGGACAAGGGTGTTAGAAAATGGATGGATGGAAGGTCTATAAGGGCAATGCTTTGTACCTCTTGGTGGTAGCTCCACTTAACTACAGTCCACCTGTCCACCTTGTCTGGCAGCATCTCAACCCAGGCATTTGTCCAGGGTAAGCCCTAATGAGCCTTAATGAGTCTCCAGCAAGGCACAAAATGAGAGGAGGTGGTGTTGGGGAGCTAAAAGAGTCAGAGAGGTTGACAGGCTATAAAGCTGCATAAGGTGAGAGTGAAAACAAAAAGCAACACTGAAGTGCTGCTGTGTTACTTTATTGTGCCATTTATAAAGCTGGTGTGGTGCATCAGGCTTTGGCAAGATTAGATAAACAACATCTGCTGCCGAAAGGCTCTGTGCATGAGATGCCTTGATGTACAACCAAAGAATTACTGCACATGCCTTTGTGTTTTTCTTAGACTGTATGTCTTCATGATGAGGACTGGGTGTCATTGAACAGTCTCAAACAGAAGTTTTAAAACAATCACTGTCATCGTGTGTGTGTCATATTAATTTGAAACATTCAGTGACCTATTTGAGCTGTTTAACAGATGGTACAGCTAAAATATACTATACTATACTCTTGCTCAGACACATGACCCAGATGACGCGCAAAATTCAGATGGAGGTCCAGAAGTGGATTTCTCCGGTTCAAAGCAAAGCAAAATTGATCACGAGTACGCTAATGCTCTAAATAGGCTGAAACAGACGAGGAATCTCGAAAAAATATGCATATATTTACCAGGCACTGAGGTGATCGACATAACTATCTGGAGCTGCAGAGTTCATATGATACGACAAGCTGCAAGAAAGTTTCCAAAAGCCTGGAGAATACAATTATTTAGTTTCAGGTTGGGTCAAGCAATTAGGACCAAAAGAAGCATTAAATGGCTGTCAACTTGATTATGCCGCTGTCAACTTGTTTGTGTCCTGAACGGTTGGAACAACCATACAGGACACAGACTTTAGGTATTTTGATGCTGGATCAACAGAAATAAATGGGCTGCATTTCCTTTCAGCCCTCCATCTGCATCTGAAACCCAGCACTACTATACTTTCCTATTTACTTTATGTGTTTGTTGTATCATCGCAAGAAAAGATGGGATAAACAAAGGAAATATTATTTATGATGAGTTTATGCAAATGTATGATTAAAAGTGAATGTTTTCCAAGGTTGGTGTGGTTCCACTGCTCCTTGATAGTCCAGGAGTTATTGCACTTGTAGACTCAAATATTTATCTGTTGGAAATAGTAAAGCCAAATAATTATGTTAAAACCATTAGGAAGAGGCTCCCATGGCAGCTGACTGATACAGCTATAAAAGGATTAAATTAAATGTGCGCACATCCTGACTGACAGGGACAAATCGCTGCGTTACAGCTGTGATTTCAAAGAGGCTTTTTGGCCTCAGCGGTGCAGTTCTTTGGAATAATTATTTCTTTGTTTTAAAGACATGAAAATTGTACTTCCCTTTTTTCTGTGTATGCAAATAGAACATCAAAGAACCGTGTTCAACATCCTAACATCACAGCACTCACCACTGCACTGACCTTGGCTATAATTGCAACTGGACCTTTCTTACACGTTGGCCATGAGAATAAAGAAATTAAATGTCAACCAAGCCTATAGGGAAAAGAAAGGCATTGAAGACTCAAAACTATCCAAATGTCCGACATTAAAGAGGTGGTATTATGTATTTTCTAGGTAAATAGTGCCATTTTATAGCACAATCAAGTAA
The DNA here is from genome assembly GCA_903067095.1 of Girardinus metallicus. Lineage (NCBI taxonomy): Eukaryota > Metazoa > Chordata > Actinopteri > Cyprinodontiformes > Poeciliidae > Girardinus > Girardinus metallicus. The sequence goes on from CAEGAE010077725.1 coordinate 23,633, forward strand.
CTATGTTGCCATCAGTTAAGTTCTAAATCAAACATGACTTACAATAAATATGACTTTTCAATTTCACTCCTTGAAATTTACCTCTGTCTCTTTAAGAAGCTCCTACATGTTTTTGTTAATAAAAACATGTAGCTTTAAGTCTCTTCAAACTAAACCTCCTGCCTCACTGTGTACAAACACAGGCACAGACAAATGCTCTACTTTGAGGGGTCTCAGCTGGAGTAAAAATATTTACTAAAACATAGGCTATTGCATTTCTGAGAAAGCCTATTTAATTTTACAGCACACAGACTCACATCCATTCATTCATGCAGAACAGCATGAATGAATGTACTTGTAAACAAGTACATAAACCCGCTGCACACTCATACAGAACATAACCTGTCACTAAATGATACAGAGGGGGAAACGGAGGGATAGAGTGTATTCACATTTGTAAGTGAAATAGACCGTGGGGGGACGACAGAGTGCTGAGTGTCCAGTGGGAGTTTGTGATGTGCAGCAGAGAAGAACTGTTCTGAGTCAAGGTTGCCCCAAGTCACAGAAAGAGTGGCACAGTACAAGGCTTTCTGAAGTATCTATCTTCTCACATTTAAATCTTTGAACTTTTAAATGTAAGAGAAAACAAAAACGAAAAGATAAATATAAAAATGTGGTCATACGTACAATAGATGATGACATTTCACAATCTAATATATTTAATGAATGTGTGGGGCATATTTTGTCTTTCTGGTTGGCCACACACGTGCAGTGAAAGTGTGCAGGGTGAGACAGGAAGTACCGTAATGTACTGATAGTGAGCTGTGCTTAGCCCGATAGCAACAATGAATAACATCTGCATGTTGCTGGATGGTCTTCCTCAGACAGTCAAAACAGAACCAATCCAGGATGACTGTGCTCCTTGGCGATTATTTCCGCCGAAGCAGCCACACATTAAAAAATGAAGACAATGATTTTTACACCAAAGTAGACGGGTTCTACACAAAGGAGGATAGGAGAAGAGTATAGAGTTCAAATGGAAATAAAGATAACATCATAGACAATTTGTCGTTCTAATAAGAGAGAAAATCAGTCCAAAAATATTTTAAATGAAATTTTTACTTGCATGAAATATTCCTTTTTTTTTCATATTGTATTCTTAAGCCCCTTTAAAAGCCATTAAAACAACAGCACGTTACAACTAAAGTCAAAACTGAAATATAACCTGTATATTTCAGTTAAATACACAAAAATGTGTATATTTGTACAAATATACAAATTTTGTATATTTGTACATCCGACTCCAGAGGTGTCAGTTCTTCACTGGCATGAACCTAACCGCACACTAATGATACAACCCGTACCCCTGTGTTTCTGGTATTCTGTACGGACAGTTGAGGAAAAAGCAGAAGAGTTTTAGGATCGGGGTGAAGGAGTTGAGTCAAGGTGGAATGGTGTGCAGGAGATAAGGCACAAACAGAGACTGCCATATAGCTTTATAAATCAGCTCTGTGCAGAGGTGGTGAGTAAATCTAGACTTCAGAGTCGGCATTAACACAAAATTAGCACATATTATCATAATTCTCTCTTCCGTTTAATGTTATGTACTTTCTGCCTGGATCTTGTTCTTTTTGTGTTTAATTCTTTTATAATTTCAATCCTGTGTTGTAATAAAATATGTTCTTCCATAATTCCATATTAGCTGAAAGGATTTTGTTGCACAAGCAAAGACCTGTATCTGTGATTAAAATGGTAAAACATCACACATAACTTGGGAATTATTACAGAGATAAAGCTATTAAGGAATGAAAGGTTTATGGGAAATAGACTAATGCTACTTAGTAAACGGTGACTCACAAACACTTGAGTAACTGATGGTTTTAGCTCATCCAGAAGCACTGATTCATTGAAAATAATGTCTGAATTACTGATGAGGAAATTGAGGCTATGTTTAACCATGTGCATCCAGGTGGCAACAAAAGCTGTAAACACCTGTCTTCCTGTGTGCAGCAGAAATCTTTGAGAGCAGGTGCAAACATCAAGCATTTGGAGAAACATTTTTAATCATGTTTGGGTGTGTTTGAATTATCTACTATATACATAAATATTTATAAATTAATTATTTTGTTAATTAATCTATTTTATGGCCCAAAAATTGATTACAAATGAGACATTTAGAAAAAGCAGAGAGCTAACCTGAAAATAAGACTTTCAGATCAGGTATTTGAAAAAGACACCTCATATATTAACAAATTTAACATATATATTATTTAACAACATTAATTCTTGATATTTGCTCTGTTATCTGACAAGCTTATATCTAAGAGTTTGTATCTAACACGTACTATTGTCTTAATCTTCACTTTTTTTCTTTGTGCAGAGCTTATAGATGGTGCTCACAATGGCCTGTCAAAATGATAGGTGTTATTATGTAAAACTGTGACGCCAGGAGAAAAGAGTTCAAAACCTTTTCCACATATAATTTAACATTTATCCTACACAATAACAAATTAAAAATGTACGAACATTTAAAGTTTTAAAATGGCCTAGCCTGGGCTCTGCAGCCTGTGGCTCTTGGTGCTGCAAGTGTTCCTTTGGACCTTCCACAATGGCTCTTAACATTTTATGAAAATGATAAAAACCAACTAATATTTTTAAATATAGATATGAAATATAGCTATGGTGTAATAATCCTGCATATGAAGACAAATGCAGGATTAGGTAGTTTATCTGTTATTTTGTGAAATAATCGCAATGAATAGTAACAACAGCATGACACAAAGTACCAGTAAAATGGCTTTTAGATCACATTTTCAAATTGTTATATTGGAAACTCTGTGCCCCTCCCCAAGCCCCACAAGTAACATCCTATAGAGGAAAATTTATCTTTTTTTTTTTTTTTTTTTTTTTTTTTTTTTTTTACAGAATCTTTGTTTGTTGTTATACTAAAAGTTATAAATAGAAATCGAATTGTGGCTATTTAAAAATTACAACATCTTACCCTAATTAGGATCTCCCCCGCCCCAAAAAGGAACAAAAGTAGGGGAAAAAACGGCCAACTTTGAAAAATCCTGAAGGGGCCAACCAAAGGTCACAGGGGGATGGGACAAAGGTCACCTGACAGATCCATCCCTCCAAACCCTTGTACCCCACATTCCGAATTTTTTGACCCTGTGACAGACCCCCAAACTTGGCTTTGCACACCAAAAAAAAAAAAAAAATTGCTTTAAACTAACAATTGCTCCCATTTGGCCCAATTTGACTTAAATACCACAAACCACCACCAGGGGGCATTGGAACTTTTGGGACTTTTCTAACCCAAAGACCTCATCCCCAAAATGGGGATGGGGTCTTTGGGTTAGAGGGACAGAGAAACTTGGGATAAAATGAACTTTTGGGAGGACTGATAAAAGGGGAACTTGGGTATTCTTTTCAATTGACTTTCGGGAGGACTGACAAGTTTCAAGTCAATAACTTTACACTTACATTGACAACAAAGCCCTCAACCCCTACGGTGGGTTCCTGGCGAGCTTCATCGACCTTGAAGATGGTCATGTTCTTATTTACTCTAGTTCGATGGCCATAGAGGCTGGCAATGTAGACGCTCACGTAACCGTATTACTTCTTTCGGAGTTCTACTGTTGGGCTAATTTCCATTTCGGCTAACAAAATGAAGTAAAATGTGGAAAATAGCATAGACTAAATACAGCAGCCTGGAATGATTTACAATGCAACAAACTTGAGATGACATGAGGAATTATTACCAAGACGGGTGCCATCATGGATGACGGTCCTTACTTGGCTCCTTGCCAGGGTCCAGAACTTCTTCCAGATCTGTTTTGATATTGTCTGATATTTTGGCTTTTTTGACTTTTATCTGTCTCAGAACCAGCCAGAGCAGATTACGTCTCTGTAGATGCTAAATGCCACTAAAAACTTGCCGACTGAGAGGTCTTTCATTAGATGTGGATCTGATGATTTGAGAATGGCGGAAAAATGTAAATCACCTTCAGGGGAGGGTAGAAGAAGGCATATGAGATCTATATACTTCCCCTACAGTATATAAATACATAAGATGTTCGTGTGTATAGGCGTATAAGCCGCACCTCATAAGGGAGGGAATGAATGAAAATGAGAAGGGAGGGAACAAGCAAAGATACTCTTACCTAGAGCGGGCATGGAATGGGCGTTACCAAGGGTGAAAGTCAGGGGAAGCAGCTGAAGGGCGGGCTGAGGGATTACTGGTGCGGAAGTGAAGGGAGGTGTAGATGTGGCGATGACACCTGTGGCGGTACATTGCAGGTGAGTTGAGATGGAGGTTATGGAACAATGAAGGGAGTCCATGGAGGCGAGGAGATGAGTTCATGCACAAGGGGAAGAGCGATGTCCTGACGAAGGGCTGGGTGCTTCTGCGTGTGATTGAGGAGGGCTTGGAGCTGGATGAGAAGAAGACCCGGGGAAGCGCAAAGCAGACTGAGAGGAGGAGGGGTGGCACCTGCGGTGCGGAATAAGTGGAGGATTTGCTGGATTGCTTGCCTTGGACCGGGGCAGGAGGGGAAGAGGTCGGTGGAGGTAGAGATGGCAAAGATTCTCCAAGGGGCAGAAGCGAGGTGACTTGGGGTGAGCGGAGGCCGGCGGTCAGGGAAATGCCTTTTGATCTGAGGATGGAAGTAGGGGACTGAAGGTCCGGACAGGTACCCAGGCGAGTGCTGCAGGTGGGAGAGGAGGTAGGAGGACCAGGGTCACCAAGGGAGATAACCGGAGAACCAGCTGCATTATTGGACTCGAAGTCTGATATGGAAGTACAAATTGTTGAGCATGGTTGGAGAGAACATGGATGAAGGTCCTTTTAAGCAAGAGCTTGATCAGTGACTGGCGAAGTCGGGGCATGGTCCACCGCTGATAGGCTGACAGCAAATGACGCGGTGATTGGATGATGCAGGTGAGGCTGGAGAGTCTTTCAGTTTGAATTTACCCCTAGACTTAATTTTTCAGATTTTTCTTATATCTTGATAATTTGTTCTGGATTTAAGAAGAATCCTAAAATATAAAAAAGGAAAAAGAAATAATATAATTGCACTATTAAAACTCAAATTCTAAAGCAGGACTTCTGAATAAACCATTACAGCCAGACAGTTTATAGAACCAGGTAAAGTGTTTCACATTGGACACATTTTCTGACATAAATGCATCAATACCTCCATGATCGAGTGAAAACCTGCATAGTGGGCACATTTATTAGAAAGTCTACTTTCTGCTGATGGTGCAGGTACACATGGGTATGCGTGCCCGTATTTGGCAACAATTTGAACAGATTTGCTTTACCCTCACTGCTGCAAGTTGTCATTGTCTAATCTCTAGAAGCCTCCAGCATAAAATGTGGGACCCAAAGACATGTTAAAGACAGCAAAAAAAAAAAGAAGATAAAATCACCTCTAGAAGGTGCATCTCTGAAGGGAAAGAGAATTTCATTTTTGGGGATATTAAGAGATGATTGAAATGTCTTCAGTATTATTTATTGGTGTAATGTTACTGAACAGTCAGTACAGTTGTCACTGTTTGGTGCCTGCAGTCAGATAAAAAAATATGCTGCTTACAAATGATGACCATTCTCATGTTTAAAGGCTAGGCACATAGTGTTTTTGCTTTGGAGCAAGGGCCTTATAGAAATGAGAGGAAGAAAAGTACTGCCAAAATGCCTGGTAATGATGACCCACAGGAGCTTGAAGACCTGCCTGCTTGCTTTTAATTAGTAATAAGAAAGATTCTGGGCAGCAGTAATGGAGAAACCAGAGGCTGGACACAGTTGTAATAGTTCACTCTGTTCATTCAAAGCTTGGGTGGATACAGTACAAACATTGTTTCCACAAAGTCTAAATAGTTTTTATAGTAACCTCAGCTGAGGCTCAACAGAAAGTACTGTGGATGGCCTGAGCACCATCTTACTATTTTCTATGTTCCCTCTGTTCCTCCTTTTGTTGAGGAGGTGCCAAATTTCAGCGTTCAATGAAAAACAAAAACACCAATCACAGGGCCTAACACACAGGACAAATAACCACCTATGAGCAAATTAGAGTAGTCTCAGCTGGGATTGAAAGTCAACCAAACTGCACCTGTTAATTATTATGTGGGAATAGTCTTTGACTGGTAAAAGTTTACCTTCTTCTGCGAATCAAAAAAAGATATAAGTACAACAGCCCTTAAAAGAGTGATGCAATACAAAAAGTAAACAGTTTCTCCAAGAATTTGCTAAAAGATTGATTTCTAAAAGTTTTTGTAACAGGATTCAAATATTTATTCACATATTGAATCACTAATATTCACATGTTTTCACAAAATTCTTCTTCCATAACCACATTCAATCTTCACCACGGTGAAGCAAGGTAGAATGGAAAAGGTAACGACGTCATGCCACTGCTGCCTGGCAACGCCACTTCACTGGAGGATGGAAAGTGCTTCATTGTTTTTCTGCCATTCACCACAGCCGTCTCAAGGTCCCTGCCTCTGAGGTGGAAGAATAAATTTTTTTCCCTGTGTACATCTGTGCTTCTGTGAATCTGTGTGTGCATGCGAGATCACACAGCATCGGTGGAATTAAACAAACACTGGAGGCTCTCAGGAAAAGGAGCTTCCAAGGTCTCAGTGAAAGGGCATAATGGCTCCCCTCATCAATTTTATCTCTTGCTTCACTGGAGACTTTTAGACAAATATTTCAACTACAGTGGGAGGGAGAGGCAGAGAAAGAAGAAGAGATGCAAACAGCTGAAGAAATTAAAACAATAAGAAGATATACTTTTCAAATAAATTCAATATCTGGTCATGCAATGCTGCATCATTCTAAAACAAACCTGTTACCTAACATAGAATTGGATCGATGAAATGTCACCTATCACCAGAGGCATGGACTTGAATAGCAAATCCGATGACCGAATCTTCTGACTGTATACTGGGACATTTTTTAAAATATAAAAGCAGCTCATATGATTCTCACAGACACTTGAGTACATGAAGCAAATTGCACCATGAGGATCAAAGCAGATAAAAGGAGGTCAAGGGAAAAGAAACGAAAACACCATTGCATTTTTAAGCCCTTTAAAATAAGAACCAGGGCTTCCTTTTGATTGTCAAAGTCTGTAAATTGGAGAGGTGGTAAGAATATCCCTTATCTTCACTTGGCACCCAGTTGCTCTTTTGTGCTTGTTTTAGTTGTCTTCCAAAAGAAACCAATGTTTTGGTCCTCTATGGCTAAATCTTAATGCGTTTTAAAAATCTCAGAAAATACAATTCGTCAATAATGCATACAGAGTTTGTAAAATTTTATTATATGTTCATTTTGAGTTTGAAGTCCTTAAAAATGATGTAATCTTTGGAAGAAACATAAGTTCAACCATGATTTTACAGCAATGGTATGTTATATTTATATTTTTTTCAACAAACAAAGCTATTGGGTAGTTGGGATAGTAAAATATCCAAAGCTATACAGACCTATTACATCATGAAACCTCACCAACAGAAGGAAACCATCATAACTTTCTTTTACATGACAATAAATTGATGATGGCATTTTAACGTCTTAAAACTAGAGCAATTTAGTTAAAACCTAGGCAGGTGAAAACATTAGAAACATATACATTTTGTATATCTCCAGCAAACATATCGTGTTTGCTGGAGATAGGCACAAGCTCCCTTGAAAATCTTGCAAGGGGAAGTGTGTTGGGTAATGGATGGAGATAACATTATCCAACCCCACTCATTTCGCTCTCCTTTCTGTATAACATATTGGCTAATTTAACCCAATACCTCCTTTTTTACTTTCTTTTTAAAATTGAGAGGGAAAGCTCATTTCTCCCTTAGTATGCAAACTATCAAACTGACCCAGCTAACCTGCAGCTGTGAGGGTAACACTGCTGCTACATTTTACGGGGTACAAAAACACGTGCCCCATACCAGCTGGTTCAACCTGGAACAGACTGGCTGATCGAGAAACTTCTAACCCACCCCTGCTACAAGTGCAGAAAACAATCCACAGACAATATCAAGTCATGAGTAAAAATATTAAAAATATCAACATTCTCATTTATATTTTCATGTTGCACTCAAATGTAAAGCTAACTGATATTATGACTCACACCTGATGATTTCCTACAGCATAGTCTTGATTTATTCAATGTAAAAAAAACAGTGGAACCTCAAAATATGAACAGACACATAAAACACATTTTTTGTGTGTAGCAGAGCATCTCAAAGATTTTTCTCCACAGTGAGCAACACTTCTGTGGCTCTCTCACAAGCCAGCTTGCTCTCTTGCAATTCTTGCTTTATTTCCACATGTTGCTGCTATAAGTGTGGGGCTATTACAGCATGGGATCTTACCAGTATAAAGGTACAGATTTCAAGAAAAGTCTGGCTTGAAAATTGCTACAATTGCAAGTGCTGAGAAACTTATCACTTTTTGAACTAATTTTCTCAGCTTGTTGGCTTTATCTCAATTTGTAAAGAGCAGAACAGATTAGATGTGTGTACCAAAATCAAAATAACATTAACATATTTATAACTGTGATGATAACATTATTCCAGCATATGAGTGCTTAGATACTTAGATTCTTCCAACCTGCCCCATATGGTAATATGGTAGTATTGCCATATTACCACAGTAATATGGCAATACTGTGGTATTTTTATTCAATGTTATTACATGGTGAGACTCACCTCTTAGAGGTCTGCCCCTGCTGACATTCATGTTTTTCCTCCTTTCCATTTCTGCCACTATTTTTCCAGCAGAAAAGCAGGTAGTGGTGGAGGAAGTGCTTGCTTCCAGAACCATCAAAGAGGTGGGTGGATGTGTGAGCTGTTTTCTGACACTGCATAACTGTGCAATGAGAATGTTGTGGTGTATTTCCTGGCATTTTTGAATCACATGTGGGGAAGAGAGTTAATGGACTGATTTCTTCCTAAATGAAGGCCTCGAGACGGTGGCAAACGTACTAACAGTGCTTCTGAAGACCGAATGCCACTAAAATGTGAGTTATGATAAGTGATGAGCCCAGAACAAAGTGCATTAAAGCTGGGAGTGCATCAGGAAAGGGTTTCTTCCTTCAAAAACAGGTGGGTTTGTGTTTAATATTCATATAGTTTTTCAGTAATATTTCATTAACCAATGGAGTAGCATTGTTATTAAATATGAGTAAAAGCTCCATTGTGTGAATAATGACTGTGACTTTAAGTGCTATGCACATTTTTCATGGATGTGGACATAAAGTTGGAGTAAATTCATTTAACTTGCTATATTTTTAAGAAATTGGATGAGGGTAACGTTTACATTCTTAGACTTTGAAGACACAAACAGTCAGTATGAACAAATTAACTTTGTATTTATAGATTCCACTTGCACAATCAGTGGAGCTGGTGTTTTCAAAATTTAAAAACCAAAATCAAATATCTTCATCCTTAATTTAGGCCTTTTATTAGTATTCCAAAGTCATCTCCAGGAGCTGTAAATAGTTTTAGCACATTGTTTAATGATCAAAGGTCGCAGGCTTTGCTCATGTCGTCTGGGTTAATTGACCGAAGCTTTTAACCACAGCATGAATTTCTACTGAGATACCCAAATATAACGATGCAAAGCAAAGACCAAACAGTCCAAAATGGGTTAGAAATTTGCTCCATTAGCTTTACTAATGATTACAATATGATATGTCGAGAGGTTTAAAGCCTGGTAGTAATTTGTTTTCAGTGAATGGCACTAAATAATGTCATTTATTTTTAGATCAATGTTATAATTAGAATGGAGGATTATTTTTTGGTACAGATCAACAATTGGATGATTATTGATACAAAGAGGAAGTCATAAGTTCAACTCTAGTATTTAAAAACAAACACAACGTTGAAGAAAGCATGAACAGGAATCCTAAACTCAGTGTTTGGGAGTGGGGAGGTAAAAATCAAGGCTAAATAGAACCGCTGGCAGAGAATCTGAAGATCATAGTTGAAGTTCAATCTCAGAATGAATTAAATGCTTTTTTTGGTCTGATTATCAAGCTTGTTTTTGAATTTGAGATAAATGAAACAACGACTGAGTCATGTTAAACCCCACAGACAAGATTTAGCTGACATCTTTGCACAGTGGAGGTTTGTTTTTTATGATGGTTTGACATGTTTTAGTCATCTATTAATAAACTGTACATTGGGAGGGAACATTACGCCTTTTATTTATTGGCTGACTGTAAGCCACAAACATCTTATTTGTTGAAGGCAGAAAAAGTTATCTAAAATAAGCTGCAAATAAAAATGCAATCAACATGTGAATAAGCTATAACATATTGATCTAACATGAAGGGTTGCCTTTGAAATGTCAGTCTTTTCCCCATTTCTGTTTGTTGCCACTGACAAAGAAAGTCCTTAAAGGATAGCAACTTTTTGAAAAAAAAAAAAAGACCCCATGCACCCTGAATATTTATTTTTGCTAGGAATGCCAAGTTGACAATAAAACTGAACTCCAATGATGAATAACACCTCCACCCCACAATGAAATACAAAAAGCTTTTCACTGATTTATAGGAGCAGTTAAAAGCATCCTTTTAGCCTTCCATCACAGAGCATCGGTCTGAATAATAATAAATGTGTTTTTTACCCATTCTGCTACATCAGAATCAGATAAATAGTAAAGTAAATAACAAAACGACACTTACAGTGTACATTAATTTGCTACAGGCTTATAAGGTTACTGTTTTGTTTATTTATAAAATAATCCAGGGTTTGGTGGATCGTCATAGTTGCCAAAAGTCAGAAGAAATGTCAAAATTGATTTAAAAACCTATAGTGGCTGTATTGTTGACCTGGTCTGTTTACTTTCTTTAAATTACATTTGCATAAAAACTTCCTGTTTGGGGTTTTAAATCGATGTGATTAAAATAAAGTGTTTAGGGGGCATTTAGCAGCTATTTAAAACATCGGTTAGTGATCGGTAAATGGCGGGACAAACAAAGCTTAATCTCCGTCTATTAAGACAGTTCAATTACTCTGCAGTTTCTCTTCAAGTAGGTGGTTCGACAATGAGAATCACTACACTAAGCATCAATAAGCTGACTTGAAATCTCCATAAACTGTCAGTAATTAAAACAGCATTGTAAGGATGTCTGTAGATCAGATCAAAACACTTAAAAGTAACCAGAAGAGAATGAGCTATGTGCTTTGATGAATGGTAATTTTGGGCCCTGAGATTCTCACAGCAACAGAAGTATATTAGTATGTTCTCCGTTGTACGATCAGTAAAGCTTAAAAGTCCGAAGCTGTTTTTTTAAAAGCTTTAAAAAAGCTTGGAGAGGTATGCTCTACGAGGCATTTAGCATCTGTGTTACTATTTTGCAACAGACCACTTATCTGGCCAGTGAAGTGCAGCAGGTGATAGATAACAGTTTCTGAATAAACAATCATAAATCAGACTTACTCATTTTCTGCCTTAGAGCTCAATTCAGTATTATAAAAGAAAACCTTCTCCGAGGTTCTTTTGGTTTACATCAAACTGAACATACACTTGACCTTTTTTATGGATTGTTAAAATTTTCAGCTCAGCGTTTTGTATGCCACAGAGGTTTTTACTACCCTAATGCCACCTTCAAAATATTTTTCATCTGTGTTGTATCTCAAAGAAATATGCAGACTGTTCAAGTTAAAAAGGCTTCAGTATTTCGTTTCTACAGACATCTGCTGTAACATTCATAATTTGAGCTCCAGGGCTGCCACAGACACAGCAGTTACCTGAAAAAAATCATTGTTTAATCCCATGCTGTGCTATGCAGGGGCTCTGTCTGCACTGATGAAGCTTCACTCATTAAAAAAATAATTGTTCTATAACTTGGAGACATTCAGTCCCTTTGCGAAGTGGACTCGTCCATCTTTATGTAATAAGGCAGGGCCAATGCGCAGGAAGTCATTTGTAAATGACATTTTGAGGGTTTTGATAAAAATAAAAACTTACAGGTCTTGTAACCGAGACAAAGAGCATGGACATAAAAACAGGCAAAAGGACAAAAGAATCCAGCTGTGAACAATGAAAAATCAAGAGGATAAATACAGAGGCAGTTTTGGAACTTGACAAAAGTACCTGATGAATTAATCAATATGGAGCAGGGAGAAAACTTTGAAATTGAAAAAGGAGATTAATTAACACAGAGGAAGGAAAATACATAACAATCTAAAAGAAATAAATTAAACTATAAGGAAGAAAACATAAAAACTATTACAGTAAATAATGATGAACACAGACAAATTAACTTAAAATAGCAAGACCTATTGAACATAAATAAACAAGGAAGTGATAAAAACTAAAAATGGAAAAGAAAGTCAAAATTCAAACACCTAAGGACCATGACAATTAATGTACTTCTATTTGATTTCAAAAGCAACATTTAGTTTCCCTTGGCAGGAGTCCATCTCACGTCTTGGCTTGATGATTTAACATGGCCACATTGACTTCACCCCTTTATGTTGCCAGTCTTAGTTATTTCTTTTGTTTTGTTCTCTATGTATTTTAGTTTTCTTTCAGAAAACTTTGTTCCCATTCTGGCTTGATAAGTTGCAAAATATGAAATGTTCCAGCAGTCCTGTCTTGCCCTTTTGAAATTTTCTTTTTGTCTTTTGGATTTCTTTTTTGTGTGTAGATGACAGGCATTTACAGCAGAAAGGTCAATTTGCCATTTTTATTTTCTGTTTGGACAGAAAAAATTAAAGCGGTGCAGGGGGTGCAAAACCAACACTGTTCCACAAATACAGTAAATTCCAAAAAGAAAGGCAGAGGGAGGAAAAACCTGAGAAACAATAAAACATTGGTCCACCAGTAAACAAAAGGACTATTGAAAATACAACCAACTAACAAGCCAAACAGGAAACAACTCATTTCATCCCTTCACCTTTTTACATCTTTACAGTTTAGGTAATCTTGGAATACTTTTTTTTTTGGTGGTGTAAATAAAATGTACCCTGAGATGTTTCATGCAGATCAGCCATTAATTTGTACCCTCCTAAACCCATTTTATACATGAGTATGAATACATCACATGGTTTCCTTTTGCCTGATAAAATCTTCACATTTACCCTACTACCTCCAAGAGAAATACTTTTAATTCCAAAATTAAAAGCTGCCACCAGCTGTTTTGAAGGAGAACCACTTATTTCAGCAGTGTGCTCTACTAGTGTGTTACCTCCCTTATGTTTTTTGAGGTCACTCATTGTAAATCTGGGTTTGGTCAGAGGCCAAATTCAGTTTTACTTACAACTCTTAAAACTTTAATACAAAATTTTAAAATAGCGTTAATGATAAACTAAATGTGAGATTCAGACATTATGTCTATTTTCTATGGTTGTGGTGATGTCAAATTAAAATGAACAAGGCCTTCATGAACACAAAAAGCTGCATGACTGGCAAAATATGTAGCTCCAACATGGCTGTTATTCAACCATTCAAGTTTTTTACAGGGCATTGTAAGAGCAGTGTCTTCTGTCTTCAATTTTTAATCTAGAGCTCAGAGAAAATCAGTTTATCTCTAAATGTGAATAAAAGTCACAGAACCATCCATCCATCCATTTTCCTTACACCCTTGTCCCTTAGTGGGGTCGGGAGGTGCTGGTGCCTATCTCCAGCCACGTTCCGGGTGAGAGGCGGGGTACACCCTGGACAGGTCACCAGTCTGTCGCAG
>CAEGAE010077728.1:0-32085 GCA_903067095.1 Girardinus metallicus
TATATATAAAATAAAAGGCATTATTTTTGACATAAATTGGCAAAAATAATGTTTTGGTTTAAATTCTGAACAATACCAAACCAAATGTTAGAAAAGCTATTCACAAAAACCTCATGAAGTTCAACAGGGGGCTCCAAGTCAAATTCTGCACAGTGTCCTAAATAATCTTTTGCCGGCTCTGACTGTAATCCATCTCCGTTTAACACCTCAGCACTCCTCGGACTTTCAGATGAGCAAATGCAGTCACCATGTGGCAGGGCCGCTCCAGTCATGCTAACCACATGGCTGACTTGCTGACTAGCGTGTTTTATGACAGGACCGCTGTGACAGGGGTGGGACCTCTGGGGAAGGGGATGCTCCTCAGCTGACAAAGGCCAGGTTTCGGGGCCATCTGCTGCACTAATAGGCAGGGCCAACAGTGACCCTTCCCCAGTGGAGACTCAACCAGGACAGGCCATTGTCTGAAGGAGGGAGCCTGGCTTCAGAGTGACATCACCATCACTGCTGCTGCAGCCGGCTCAGGTTCACCCAGTGCATCCTCCTCTCTCAGAGGAAAGAAAAATCTGATTTTCTTCACTTTAAACTACATGATCACCATTAAAAGACAAATAATTCAATTACACAGTATAGTAAAGTAAAAATAAATTTCTGTGTTTTTCCCCTTTTACCAAAATGAAAGCCAGACTCGCCATCATCATCATCATCAGCACTGCAGTAACACTGCAGGGTGTCATTGATATTTTTGGCTGGTTCTGTGTTCCTGGCTGAACCACCCACACAACACCCAATGACCACACACACATACACACCCCCACGCACACACCCGTTTATCCAGACAATCTGGCTTTTCTCCAAAGAAACTAATTTCCAAAACTAATCTACCACCGAGATTATTTTTAAGCGCAAAGCGGGAATCAAGAGAAAAGTTTCTGGTCTCATGTAAGATGAATGATCCCGGCCACATGGCAGAGAACCGCAGCTTTGAAAATGTGAGTTTCTCCCCGGCTGGATGAAGAGGGGGCTGGGTGTGCGCACACCTACTCAAATCCACCTGCTCCGAGGCGAAGCCGAAAGTCACCTACTCCAGACACACTCCACTGCAATGACACCTCAATTTGTCCCAGTCAAAGTAAAAAACATCCCCATTTAACATTTTCTCATTCAGTAAATCAGAGCATCATAATCCCCAGAAGCCGGTGGCGGACTCACCTGCGTCGCAGCTGGAGTGAAGGAAGGAAGGAAGGGTGTGTGTGTGTGTGAGAGAGAGAGAGAGAGAGGGAGGGGAGCTGGATGTGAGGGTGTTGCGAGTCGATGCAGCAGGATAGCGGCACGCCGTCTCTCCGCTTGCCTTTGTCTGCTTCAGTCTGAGAGCCGAGCCCCGCTGCCTGCCTCTCCGGAGCAGCCACTGGGTCCTAAAGAGCTGCGGAGCCGCCCTCCGCGGAAATAAAGGTGCGACTGAGCGTGGGCTGGAGTGGGTGGAGCTGAGATCAGGGGTCATTCAAGGTGTAGCCAGTATGACCAGGAAAGTCCTGCACGGATTAGAGGTTTTGTACAGTTCTGGTTGGTTGATGAAAGTGGCTTTTATGCACAATCTGTGTTATGCCTGAAGGACCCCACCCAGGACTTTTTTTTTTCTTTCTTTCTTGGGGTTTTTAATTTATATTTGCAGGTAAAATAATTAGTAGTTTGTAAAAAATAATTTTCAAATTGTCTCCCACTCACATGGTGGACAAAAAATATTTGTAGTCCAAAATTATTCCCACAACTGGCAGATTTAAATTTCACATTATGTTTTTTTTTTTTATTGTTTTTTAGACCAAGAAGTTTGTTTCTGATAGTAAATGAGACATTAGCTTTCAAAATAAACTGAAGCAGTGTAAATGGGAGCAGGTTTTAGTGCTTCTTTAAATCTAAATTTTATTCTAAAATGCCAGATCATTAATTATTCATGTCCTTCTCCCACTCAGAAAATTATGTCTAATTACGTTAAACACATACCTGCCATGAGTATGAATAATTTTTGTCTTAAGTGTACAAAGTTATAAAATCATAATTGTAGTTCACATGTTTTACCATTTTCTAGTGTTCGGTGTAATAAAAAAAAAGTCTCTCTGATCTTTAACAACATTTCTACAGAAAGAACAAAAATGTTGTTTTTATCAACAGATAAATAAAGATCTGTTAGTACAACCAGAAAAATGAAAGATAAGGCTCATACACGTAAACAGGTTCCTTCTAACCACCACATGATGCTGCCACTTCCATATTTCCTAGTTAGGAAGATTTGCAGGAGTTCCCCTTTTTTCTCCAAACATAAAAATGATCATTAGGGCCAAAAACTTGTATTTAGTTTCTCCAATTCCCAGAACATGTTCACCAATAACAAAGATGTTTCTGAGTGCATTTTCAATCTTTAATCTGGTTTTTAATTTTGGTTTTGGAGTAAAGCTTCTTTGGGTTGTGGCACATTTTCACCAGCCTCAACCAGCCAGATCTTTAAAAGCTCTTGCTTTTGATTTGGAGTGAATTCACACATTTTACATTGAAACATTTGTCTCGTATTCCAACATTGAACAAATAGAAATTATTTTGGTAATCGCATCTGACCTGATAAGGACGGATTATGTCTTATTTAACATCAGACAGTGACAAAAAGATATTTCTATACAGAATATCTTAAAACATCTTCTGTTCCATAAAAGCTCCATCAACCAGCCTTAAAGAATAAAAAACTATAATATTCTGCAACTCACTCAACTGAACTACTCGAAAAACCAAAAGTCATATCCTAAGCAAAAATAAATTTGTTACACCTGAATCATAATGCAGATTCATTGTATGTAGTTTTGTTACTATTGATAAAAAAAATTAAAATATACTCAGTGATGCATGATGTCCACTTTAATGATCACATGGATCAAGTGACACACTGAAGTCAAATTTAGTGACTTATATGTACGCCTATCACAATGAGCAATAAATCAATTAATCAATTAATTACATGACAAATTAAAACACGCTTAATTTTCATTTGCGTAGTTTACCGTTTTTCTCTTTTCTCTCTCAAAGACTGGATGACAAAAGTCTCAACAAAAGTGTTTTGGTCTCAACTATCCCTTATTTTGAAGGACAATTTTGTTCACAGAGACATCATAATTCATTTTATTGGTAGTTTTGTTTATTTATTTTGAATATTTAAAATGTGAACATTTAAATTCTAATGTTAAATGTTCATTTAAAGTTTATTGATCTTTGAGAATGTGTTCTTGTATTATTAGACCATTACCATTATATTACTTGGAAACAGTCTAAAAAAAATAACAACATTACTGTTAACTGCAAAATCTTCTGGGACAATTTATCATCGAGAAAAATTTGCTATTGTGACAGACCTATTTTTATGCACCTATCAACACCCACACACACATAAATAGCCGTTACGTAGCTGCCCACTGCAGAGATCAGCCCCTTAAATGATTGTTTCCTCTTGGATTTCAGATACTGATTTCATGCTAACTCACCAGACTGATGAGAAGCTGTGCATCCCTTTAAATAAAACCACACATAGATAGAGCGTTGTCGGAGCTCTTTGTTGGGAGCACATGAAAGCCGGATTACCTCATCACTTGTGCCCATCCCTTTTCTTGTTGCACTAAAGAGCCATTTCATTCTCACTGGTCCGTATGACTTGTGTCCTCTACCGGTAAAAGCTTGTGAAGGACCTCAAAGTTGTTCCTGGTACACAGTCTGCCCACTTTCTTATTGTTGCTTTTCACAAAAACATGGGCTCTGTAGTCTGAAAATGTTTCCCATGGCTTCAGCTGGACCTTATTGTGTTCTGCCTTTGGTGAGTTTATGTTTGCTTGCAGAAACAACAAGTATAATGAAATTTTAATGATGGGAAAAGACAACCAGTTCCTCAATAGAAGGGCTGATTGAGTGTTTTTGCATGGCTATATGAAATAGTTAATACAAAAGACGCATCAAAGTGATATCATGTATAGCTGAGGCTATACATGATAAAATATCCCCACAAAGGTAACCACATGAAGAGTATTATACATAACTCTCAGCAATTATTGGTATCTCTGATAAAGACGTGTAAGAAGCCATAACATAATCAGACACTGAAATTAAAAGTCAACCTTTAATTTCAGGTTATCAAGAAATAATTTCCTGGAAAGACAAAAGAACATGTTATTCAACTAAGGTATGGTTGTGTTGATGTTTGTAAGTCAGGCAAACACTTCTTAGCTAAATATAATCGTATCTATATAGAGATTACTGCTCTGACTTTAATCGGTCAATATCTGGAATAATGGAAAACACGGACTGAACAGCTTTGTCCACTTTGTCTATTCAAAGACAGCGCAGAAACTCTGATCATTGATTGGTCAAGATGAAAATCCATCCTGAGAAATCAAACTCAATGGGATAAATTCCAGACGAAGTATAGAAGGGAAATGAGAATCAAGAATTGTGTAAGAAGGCTACATTCATAATCAGCATTCTTTAATAGCCATTTCAGTCACCAGATCTAAATCTTACTTAAAAACCGGTGGAGTGAGCCGATGGGAAGAGAGAACAAGCAAGAGTCCAGAACAAAATGTGTAAAAAGTCCCATCTGTCTGTGAGCTCCAAACCTGTGAAATGTGATAAGACAAGATAAAGTGCTGTGCAAAAAGAGCAGAAAGCCAACGTACCAAAGATTGACAGGAAAAAAGATTTATTACCTGTGAATAAATGTACTTTATGTTCAATGTGAGACCATGTATCTGGAATAAAAGCGAAATTTATTTTAAAGTTTGTTCACATTTTACCGAAGGTTGCCTTTAATTTATGTTGGATATGAGGTTTAAAGCGTAGCTACAACACCACGAGGAAACAACTTTTTGGATCAAAAAACAAACTCTGACATTTGCCAGAAATAAAATATCAGGTCAGAAAACAAAATGGTAAAGCTGAGAACATTTCAAACATGAAAATACATTCGAGAGTAATAAATAAAAACCAAAACTGAGTAATCTTATGGTAGAAAATACGTAAGCAAAACTTACGTGTTTTCCACATAAGTTTTGGTGGAAAAACTTACGTGGAATCTTCAAACAAATTGTAGGAAGATAAATAATATTGACATGTTGGTTTTGTCATTTATTGTCTTGTTTTCTAAAATGTAAGTGTTTTATGTTTTTCCTGTATAATCTAAATTTAGGTTTCTCTGATATCTTTATGAATTTTTGATTTGTTTTGTGTGTTTCGCACCTCAGGAATACCGCAAGATATCCTGCTGGAATCCCTCTTAGCTGTGTAAAAACAAAGAAAGAAAGAAAGAAAGAAAGAAAGAAAGAAAGAAAGAAAAAAAGAAAGAAAGAAAGAAAGAAAGAAAGAGAAAGAGAAAGAGAAAGAAAGAAAGAAAGAAGTGTGCTGGCAATGTGAGAGCGGCTTCACCTCAGCTCTGTGTTTGTGCTCCACAGGCAGTCACACACGGGAAGAAAGGTGAGATGTTCGCTTTACAGCGGTTACCTAATATGGGCTGAAATGTGGCAAGAAGTGTAACAGTGAGCCAAACAAAGCAAAACAAATGAACTCTTGTGTCAGGAAAGTTATTGCCTAACAATGATTTGTGGGGCTGAAACAGCACAATGTGAAAACCTGAAGATCCTGGAAGAAAAAAGTTCTCATGTTTTGAGGAAGATATTTGAGTGAATGAAAAGTAAAGCACATTTTTTGAAACTCAAATTAACGTACATTAAATATGTGGTGTTTACTGAGTTTTCACTTTTTTTGTGACACAAAATTTCTAAATTTTTAATAACAAGCTATGTTTATTTGCTAAAATTGGTCAAATTTTGCTTTTTCTGAAATCCTTTCATATCATCTTGACGGGTGGATTTAAAAAAAAAAAAAAGCAATTATAAGTGGGTCTTTCGACTCTCCCAAGCTAAAATCAAAATCCAAATTTTTTCATGAAAATTGATAGCAGTTGCTAATTGCATGTTTTACACATTACCTCAGAGATTTCCTCCACTGGAGATGTGAGGACTTTTGTCGTTTTGTCGAGAGCCAATCTGATTTGTAAGATGGTAATCATCATTCGTCAACAATTAACCTTTCTCCTTTAACGTGCCTGTGTCCCATAGCTTTGACTTACAGCCCACATGCAGGTCTGAGCTTTAAAGAGGCCACAATAGAAGCTGACTCTGTTCACAGCAGGCTGGGGCCTCTTTGTCATCGTCTGCTCTCCCCTCCGGCGGGAAAGCTTCACTGTCTAACTCAGCTGTTGTCACATTCTGGAGCCTCTCCTTTGCATGTCACACATAGCTCTAATTCACTCTGATCACGGGCTGCTACACACCTCCCTCTGCGAGCTGAACCCCGACACAAGTTGGGTGAAGCTTATGGGGTCGGACGGATCATGCAGGAAGAAAACAGATTTTGTTATTTTGGCTCTCAGCTGGGTGCTGCGCTTCCTGGAGACTCCTGGAAGGGAAAAACCTCCAGGAATTTCCAGAATCTGATCCCATATTTCCTTGTTGCTCATCAAACTTTGCTAGGAGGAAACACATCATCATTTTTATGTAAATGAAAAGCCTGGTGAGTAAATCCTTCTGGCTTCACAGCAGAATCATCACCGCTGAGTAACATTGAGCTGCTGACTCAGACCAACTCCCCAAAAAAAGTTTTCCACAGGTTTATCTAGTTGAACGTATCATGTGTCAACTGATTCTCTCATCTTTTATGGGATGCCCCAAGGATTAATACTTGGCCCACTCATTTTTTCCATGTATGCCTTCACGCTTTTCCCATGGTAAAATGACAATGCTTCCAAGGAATTACTTATACAAGTTGCTGATAATGGACAATATTTGTACTTTAATTATAAGAATCCAATTATTTCAAGATCTTTACAAATTAAGCAAGTCCAGTTTATTTGTAGTTGGTAAGAAGTTATCAAAGAAAACACATTTGATTGCATAAAGCCCTCAATTTAAGCAGGCATGTGGAGAGGAATCCCGTTTAACAGGAAGAAACCTCGAGTAGAACAGATCCTGTTTTGAGCAATGATTACCTGCTGCAACTAAGAGGGGACTCAAAAAACAAGAAAAAGACACAGAAACGCTAAGGTACGAGTTCTTTATGTAATTAAGAAAATCTAAAAAGGTACAGAAGTCACTGCTGCTTCAGTTTCCTTTAATTTGCAACTGAAACAAAACAGTTTTTAATACCTAAACGTACAACAAATGAAGGTGAGGCTGTAAACAAAGGAAAGCCACTCGAAACCAATCAATGAATCAATAAATAAGTAAAACAGATGCTCAAACAATCAACAAGGAAAAAGGATTTTTTTTAAATCGCATCAATTGCTTTTGTCTACTGAAGAAGAATAGAAACAATGAACAATAACATTTAATCCGTTAAAATTAGCAATCCAGGTCAACCGTGAACCCAGTTATCTGACGCTAAGACAGCATGTAACCGACATTTTTACTCAGAGAGTAATCATTTAATGAACACACAGGAATTGAAAGTATTGCAGCAGACATTCATGTAATGCTATCGAAATGCTGCTTGACAGAAGCATTTCGATAGATAATATAATCCTGTTGGTGATAAACAAAAGGTCAAAACTAAAGGTCATTCTATCGCAGCAGCAGAATGACAAACTGAAACAGTAATTTAAACCTGAGTTATCTTTTACTTCTACAGGAAGCAGATCTCAGAGTGCATATTTGAATAAAGCGTTTGTGGTCCATGTTCATGCTCGCCTCTTTGGGGCCAAGCTGCATAAGGTGGGCTGCAGGCAGGATAAGCATAAGTGGTTCACAGCTGGTGTCTGGGGAAACACGAGAGAAGGGTGGGGAGGGCCGGGCGGCACGGGGAGGGGTTGTGGTGGGTGTACTGAGGAGTGGGGGGAGTTGTAGTCATGGCGACTGATGGAGGAGGAAGTAAACAGATGTCCACAAGCTGGCAGACAGGCCCAAAGTGGCCTGGCCACTGAGAGACAGGTGGACGTCCAGAAACACAGTGGGACTGCAGAGCGACGGCAAAGCCAACATGGATGCCCGTCTACAACAGCAACAGTCGAGTTTCTCATAAACAAATCTGTTGCTGTTTCATGTGGAGGACATAATATAAACAAGATTTAAATTTTTGTTTTGGCGTAGATAAAATTAGAACCCCATCCTGACTAATGCAGACACTTTTGTTCACTGTAAAGGAGCATTTTAAGTGAGTATAGTCATGTTTTTCTAGTGAAGAAAAAAAAAAGTGTTATTACCGCTTGATTTTTTTTACACTTTATGAACCACAAACGTCAGTATTTTATTGGGATAAACAAACACAAAATAGTCCATACGTGAAGTGGGAGCAGACAAAAATGTAAAAAATGTAGTAAGTTTTAATATTTTTCTCGCATTGACTCTGAAACCGAATGCCCAGACAGGCACTTCCTTCAAAAGTCTCCCAAATCAATAAATCGAGTCCACGTACGTGCAGTTTAATCTGAATATAAATCTATTCCTTGTCATGGTGACATTTGCTCTCATTTCAAAGAAATTGCCAGTCAAAATCTCAACATGACTCTCTCTTCTCAGACAGGATGCTATGAGAAACTCCTTCATCCCAGCAGCTCTGATCAAAGTTACACCGTTGCTCTTGGGACATAACTCCAGCGTTTTGAGCAAAGTCACATGTTGGGATTTAAAACTTTAACAAGACCAAATTTAATCCCCTTTAAGCTGCTAATTCTGAGTCCTGGAAGTCAAGGAGACACAAAGTTGCCATCACTCTGCAGAAAATGTCAACATGACCCTGAGCAAGGCACTTCAAACCCAGCTGCTGTGAGATGTTATGGATAAAGGGGTAAAAAAAAAACTCACTATTCATATGTGAGGGAAACAAATAATAAATTTAGAGTACAAGATATATAAATCATTGGGCTCTGAAAATAAAAATAAATAAAACTTTGAAAGTGGACTCCAATAAACTTATGGTTCTTGACTTGGGAGATATGGCTCACTGCCCACGGTGGCATATTCTGGTGAGAGGCTATAAAATATTGCATGTCTGTTAAAGCATATCTTTATTTATCTAAATAGATTTATTAATTGAAACACATTCTTGTCTTTGTAGGACATCCAGGACAGGATGCCAGGCCATTACAGAGACACACAGGACAAACAACCAACTGTAAGATCAGTGAATAAAAATGTATTCAATGATTCTTGATAAATGATGATTAGTAGTAATTGATTAAATGAAAAATAAATAAAAGGTAAAATGAAACAGTTTAATTTTGTTTAGCAACAAAAAAAACAATCAAGTTTTTGAAGTGAGTGTAGACTTCAACTTTTAATAAGTAAAACAATTAGTAAAAACAAGCACAACAAAAACAAACTTATGTCTATATGTGGAAGAAACAGACTGTATCAGCAAAGCAATAAGAGAAACGACTATTTTAGATGTATGCAGGGTTCATTAACACCAATTTGATATAAAAACAATAAACTGCTTAAAAATAATATTGTCTGATTTGTGATACGATAAGAAGTGTGATCTGATCTCCACCAAAGTAAGAGGCAGTGGATTTTTTTGGATATGTTGAGATATTGTTGATAAACAGCAAAATCTTCCAAGCAAAGTAAATTTTGTTTTATTTGCATTTATGCCAAAAATAAATGAAGTACCAGACATAAAATTTACTGTTGTGGTAAATGTATGCACTTTTTTCTGTAAGTGGTTACAATTATGTCTTACCTAAGATTTATGAAAATGATGGTTAATTGCAAGACAAGTAATAAATCAGGGCAGCAAATCATCCGGAGTTACAGGAAGTTTGAAATACTTTTTTGGGTTTTTTAAGGATGTGCTTCTGTAGAGCCAGATAGCAGCATGGCTCCTCATGATTCACTGTTAAGAGATGAGTAGGACAGCGATGTGTTAAAATGTGCCGCCATCATTAAACAAGGCCTCACCAGTTACCATGGAAGCTCATTCACAGGCAGAGAAAAAAAAGGCTTGAGAGGCTTACTGTCATTTAATCAGCCTCTTCAGGAAATCCATGATGAGTAACAACGGATGACATCAGGTGATGAGTCTTTCATAATGAAGTCTGGTCCTTATCAGAGACACAATGTAAACCTGTCACCATAAAACATGTTGAATCTCACATTCCAGTTCTTCTCCTCCTTCCTATCCGCTACTGGTTTCTTCTTTGTCTTTTACATATTTGTTTATTTAAAGAGTTATCTCAGTGATACATGTGGCAGCATGTGGGAGTCTGGACAAATTTATCTTCATGTTTCAAGAGTGGCTCGGACTGGCAGGGGTTTTGTAGGAGGGTGGCCCAGAAGACAGTCCAAAAACATAATGCAAGACCTGCGTTCTCTTTATGGCTCATTTAAATCTCCATGTGGGCAGCGACCATTTTGCTGTCTCAAGTAGCTTTGTTTGCTCTGCAGATTTTCTAATGAGGGGCTTTTGGAGGAGGATGACAGGGCACTCGGTCCGCTCTGTCAGGGAGGAGGGGCTTTCGAAATAAACCGGCGACGCGCTGTTCATGGATACACTTAATGCCAGATCCCCCCTACTCAGATGCCCTGCTGGCAGCTTGGCAGCAGTATTAGGATGGAGAAGGGTGGTATTAGTCTGAAACTCTCATTATGTCAGATACGTTGAAAACCTGTAATCCAGGCTCCAAATGATAGGGGAGGAATTAGAAAAAGAAAGAAAGAAAAACTTGACAACAAGGCTGCAGGACTCAGAGTCTCTTTGTTTGTACAGTATGGGGCACCAAGTCTGGAGCCTCTGGTCTCTTTATGTAGCAGCAGAAAAACAGGAAACAGCAGCAGAGATTTGTTGAAACCTGCAAACAAAAATGAAAAGAAGATGAGGGTTTGTGATTCTAGTAAGACTGAAAGTAAATATTAGTTCCTAAAAGTTTAGTTACTTAGTACAGAAAAAAAAATCCCATAGAAATCTCAGCAGACAGTACCTTTATGTTACAGGTATTTTATGTAAGTGTTGCTCAACTGCTGCTTGAAATGTAGACAGTTGTTTAAATCCTTCAGGTCAATGAAACTCCTAAATGTCGAGCGTAATGTCTTCTGCTGTGTTTTATAGTCGAAGTGCAAGCAACTGAATCAAGAATAATGAGTACAAAAGGTAGCAAGAGAAGCAAACAGAGGTCCTACCACTGGAGTGAGAAAACAAGCCCACAGGCAGAGTGGATATACTGGGAGGTATTGATTTGCCTTGACTAAGAATAGAAAACAGAGTGAGGAGCTTTTACGGAAGCACTGGGGACATCATGAGGGCACAACAAGAACAAGAGCAAAAGTAAAACTCAGGAAAGCATCACAGCTGTCCTGGCCTCTGCATCTCTTTGTACGTCTGCAGTTTTTGATCTTTGTCCACTTTTCTTTTTCAGTTATGAAAAGGACTTAAATCCCCAAAACAGGATTTAGAACAACAATCGGTACAAATATGGTGTAATATAAACTCTTAGCAAAAAATAAATAAAAAATAAAAAATACTACATATTAAGTCACATTTTAGACTTGAGGAATGTTTTTGTTCAACTCCATAATTATCAACAATTACTCAACTATCAGGAGAAATCACCTGAAATGAACTGCTTTAGTTTTAAAATCCTGAATACATTTCAGTTTCTATTAGGTAAAAACCATGCAGACTTCCAAGATCATCAGAGATCATCATAAACTTGCTTCTGTGCATATTTACCAAAAACACCAAGACAATTTTAAGGAAAAAAGTTTTGATGCATTTTCTTGGTCCAATCTGCAATTCAAATCTACTATGGTGCAGCAAATATTTAAAAAAATATTAATTTCATAAAAATTATGACTCACAATCATGATCTTCTTTCTCGATAAGCTTTTCAAACAAAATGTCAAATTAAGGCTCCCTCTCCTCTGCCAGAATATTTCCACCATGAATCTGCTTTTTTAATCATTAAATTTAAAGACTTATGTTCTGTTTTTGCAGTAGTGAAATTTCTTAACATTTTTCAGCAACCACTGACCATGAGAACCGGTGCTTTAGTAAATTAGTAAACTATATCCGACTATTTGCTAAAAGAAAAGGGGTGAAAGAATGTTACAAGTCTGCCCTCTGCCGGATACTGTCAGCGGTGCAGAGCAGCTGCATCGACAGGGAGTTCAGGGTCAAACAGGAATGATGGATTTATGCTGGATGTTTTTTTTATTTATTTATTTTAAAAAGCCAATATTCTTTTAATTTTAACTTGTCCGAAGACAGAAGGTGCTCACGGTTTTGTCCTTTAACAATAAATGGTAGAGGTTACTTTGACTATGTGTTTCTGAGTTAGTGAGTTGTATAAAATTGAAATTATTGACTGAAAAACTGCTTGGAAGTTCCTTAAATGGGCGTTATGCATTTTCCATGTATATAGTCCAGTTTTACAGCACATAAGTTACTATTTGTTACCTTCATTTATTAAACGTGATGCACTTTTACATACAAATTTGAAATGTATTTATCAAATAGAACAAATTTTAAAAAATTAACTTTTTAATTTGATGCCTTGAAATTGTGCCTATAATGAAGCGTTTTCTCTTTCCAACACGCCTTCTTCAGCACGTCATCTTCCTTGTCATTATACTGTGAAATAGTCATAATGAAAAAAAGCATCAAAAAAACAAAACAACATCAAGTTATATTACAACCACAATGCCTTAAGGTTAGTGTTGAGGATTCTGCTTTTTATCACCAAAAGCATTTTTAATTTTCTTTACATTAACTAAGGAAAAATTTGCGTTTTGCACTTTTTATTTTTCTTTACATTAAGTCAGCACAGATGCAATTTGGCATAATTTTTCTTTTCTTTTTTTTGTGCCTTTTTCGTTATTTTTAGTCAAAAACACAAAGCAATTTGAAATGGCTGATTCTGAAAGTTGTTTTGGAAAAAACATCAGGATTATTTCTGGATTACTGATTTCACTTTTACTAGACAGGTTTAAATAAATATAATAATAATATTATCATTATTGTTGATATTTTGTCTTTTGCAGGAGTTTGCTGTAGTTCAATAACTTATTATAACTTACCGGTTATTTAATTAATTGTATATTTGATCTTACATTTTTAAAATTACAAATATTTCTTCTTATGCACTGATGAAAATGTTACAAATATAATATTTTGTATTATTAATATTATTATTAGTAATAGTAGTAGTATTATGTAGTAGTAGTAAATAGTTTTTATTAGTTGTAATTACTTACTAAAAGACTCATAAATCAGTCGATCATTTCACAAATTAATAAAAAATCATCACTGTTCAACTGCGGCAGCCATAATAAAAAACAAACCAAAAATCTTCTTCACGTGGTCCGCGAGTACGTTTATTGTGAAAAGTCCATGCAACCGGAAGTGTCCCAGGCAACTTTCCCAGCTGGTCTCAGACAAAGCAGTGAGGGGGTTATGGTAGGAGAAGAAGCGCATCGACCTCCGGAGAGCTGCTGCTGACGGGGACTGAGAAGATGTCTGTGGACGACGTGTACATGTTCCGGCCCTTCAAGCTGATCGCCCTGCTCTGCGTCTTCCTGGCGCTGTGCCTGGACGTGGTGGCTCTGCTGAGTCCAGCCTGGGTCACCGCCGAGCATTTCTCCCTGTCTCTCTGGGAGTCCTGCTCCCAGTCCGAGGCTCGGCAAGCCGCGGAGGAGGCTGCGTGGAGCTGCTTCTCCACCCTCACATCTGGTAGGAGGAGGAGGAGGAGGAGGAAGAGGCTTTCGTTTGTTGTTTGTTTCTCGCGCCTGCTGGGTTATTTTACGGAGGTTGTTTAATTTTCTGGTGTGGCTTGGAGCTTCTGGTGCTGAACACACCTAATATAAAAAGATTTTTGGCGCAAAAGCCTCTAAAAATAGAGGGCAGGACCTGAATAATGTTGTTTGATGGGAAAAGGTGTGAATTCTTTACTGCTGCTCATTTAACCAGCCATTTGTTGCTCTATTTATCAAAACTAGCATAAATCAGTAATGTTATTTACTAGATAAAAAGTTATTGTCACCCTTTTTTATTAAAAAAAAAAAAAAAAGATGCACCTGTGACAAAATTCCTGTCATCTTATTGGTGTAGTTTTAAGAAAAGTAAATTTGTCTTCCAAACATTTCGGTGTTAAGTTAGAAAGAAAGATCTTAAGTCAAGTAGCATCTTTGCTGTTCCTCTAAGAAATCTACCAAGTTGCTTTCTAAGAGCTCCTTTGGTCAGGTGAAATTTGCTTTATCAGGTTTTAGGGAAAGACAGTAAAAGGTTGAATTGAAGTGCAACTTTTGTTTTGTGACAGGCAAAAAAAAACTGGGACATTTACTTTAGTTTGTGTTTTAGAGAAGTTTTAAGTGAAAGGATGAGTTGTACCAGGGACAGACTTGTGACAGATTTCTGCAGTTCTGCTTTTAAAAGCCGAGTTGTCCACCTCAATTTTAGTCAATATCTCTTGACAAAAATTACAGATATCTCTCTTTCTTTCCTGCCATAAATGATCTCTAACTATTTAAATTAGAAGCCCAGGCAACATTTAAAAAGGTAAAACTTAGACGAAAGGATTTGAAGTTGACAAACTGTATTCAGCATCTGATGTTAGCAGCTAGTATTGCTAACATCAGATAGCAGCTGTTGCTGTCTTGGTGCCGTACTCCCTAGAGAATATAAATCCTTATTTTAAATCTAAAAGTTTAACACCATTTCCAAGTAAGCGCTGCCCATGACACTGATTGTGTTTTTTTTATTTTTTATTTTTTTATTCTGACTGGACAGCCACAGATTAGAGCAATGTAAAATCACAAGCTGATTGTACATTGAATTTCTTAAAAAAAACTCCACCATAAGCATCTCTGGCACATTAAGCTCCAACAACCAGAAGGCTTTAAAGTTGTTTAAATTGTTCCACATCCTCCTGCTTTTTGGCTGCAGAGGTCCCAAACCTGGACTTGCTAAGTCAACATCCAGGACCAGTTTATCTCACAATCCTCTCCAGAAACAAACAGGGACCTGCAGCCTGTGGCGGCTGAGCTCCCTCTCACACTGTGGAATGTGTTGGGGTGAATAGGAGGCGGGCCCACTGCTTTGAGCTCATTTAAACAACAGTGGAGTGGGGTGTGTGGGGGTCAAAGGTGGAGATCTGCAAAAGGCAACAAAGGGTGATCATCCGCATGTCCTCGTGTTCACCCAAAGGTTCTTTGACTTATTTATTTTTGGAGTGACGTCATTGTCCTAACGAAAATAGCATGCAGGTGACTGGATTGATTAAAAACAATGTTAGAAGAGACTAGAGAAACATACTTGTAATGTGAGAACATCGTTTCTCCGTGTGTCAGAGCAAATATGTAACCACATAATAGACTAAAGATGGTGAAAAAATATCTTCTGGATTTTTCAGCAAACTACGTTCAGAGAGCAGTGATAAAATGTTCCTTTGGAGGATAACAGGGGGATGTAAAAACAACTCAGCTTATCCTTTTATGGTTAAGGTCAGAGCACAAGGCTTTGCTAGATTGTTATGGCCCAGTCTTTAAAAAAAAAAAAAAAAGAAGAAAAATAGGGTAAACGTGCAGTTTTATCCGGCTGCGGTTGTGGCGATATTCTCAGGGAAAATTATGTTACGATGGAAAGAATGTCTGAGTTTTACTTTTCTGAAAGGAGCAAGAGCAGATGGTTTGGAGTAGGCCATTGAAATTTTGTTTTAAAAGTCACTAAGGGTCACTGAAAAAAGGGGTTTGCAGACACTAAAGAACCAAAATCTTCAAGTAGAAAGTCCTAAACTTGTTGATTTCCAGGTAACCCACAGGGATGGTTGCGGTTGTGCTACTTTTTCACAGACGTGAAACTTTCCCACGTTCACTCCTTCAGAACCATCTTAAAAGACACAATTCTTTTTGTGCACCCGCCCAGACACAATCCTCCACAGGTTCAAAGCTAAAGAAGCTTTAGCAAACTTGAAGATTTTTCACATTCCTGCTAGAGGAGATATTTGGACTCAACCTGGCTGGATGTAGAACAGCTGTGGAGATATTTCTCCAGAGATTTCTGCTACGTACATATTCAGACTTTTATGGCGATTCTAGAAGCTTAAACATTTCCTAAAGCCACTGTTGTTCCCTTAAAACTTGCATTAAAACCCTGTCATTATGTACCAAATGACATTTTATTACAACAGTCGTAAACATTCATGAAGACTCCTTCATGTTCATGACAGGTTTTGTTATGTGTGTGACGGTCTCATTTCAGCCTTATGCACACCCCTTCAAATAAAGTGTTACCCAATATTCTGTTTTCCTAATATTTTAATTGCGTTTAAGTAAAATGTTGAGAACCTTGTATAATTACCTTCTCTCCACAGTAATACCCTACTTTGTGTTTGCTGCTTGCTACTCGTGTTCCTGATTCTCTCCTGCAGGCTTGAGTCTGTTCTGCTCTGTTCGGTTCTCTGTGTAGGATTAGCACTTCCTTTGTGCTGTTCGACACAACGCTTCAATTCAGCCGCGTTGCGCTCTGAATCAGGTGTTTTGTTGTTGGAGTGTGAAGGTCCTCTCTAACCTGCCTGTGTCCTGTTCTGTAGACTGGCAGATCGCCACTCTGGTGCTCCTGGGGGCCGGCGCCGTCGCGACTCTGGTGGCGTTCCTGGTGGCCCTCATTTCCCTCTGCTGGGGTACGAAGAGGCAGCCATACCGCATTGTCGCGGTGTTCCTCTTCACTGCAGGTGGGTCGGCCTTTATGACTCTCTTTGAGTGAGCGTGTTTGGGGATGGAAGGGCCAACTGATTTGCATTCGCCACAATAGTTTCCATGCTTGCACGTTTTCTTTTCTACTGCATTGCCATTAAACAGAGGCAATGCAGAAATGGAAAAAGAAAACCATCAGAATGAGGTTTGGTGGTTGAGCTCACATTTTTGTGAGGTTCAGTCTGGAGAGTTGCTGCTGCTGCTTGAGCCAAGAAACGGCAGCCGCAGAATTTCCAACCTTACCAGCTAAAGTAAAGTCACATTGAGAAGGGGAGGGGGGAGTCATTAGAGACCGCTCACCCAGCATTGCCTCATACGATGGAGTCCTGCTTTGTGGAAAGATCTTTCGGGCCAAACCAAACTCTGTAGTGGAGGAGGGAGGATCTAAATCTGAAACGTGTAATTAGGAAGAATCATGAAGACACATTCTTCCGTGAAGAATATAGAGACTGTGACAACTGAGTCATAACTCAAGCCTCATTTAGCTTAGCAGTAGTGAAACCCTAACCACTCACTATCACAGCACGTTACTCACACCGACTTCAAGCAATGGCAGCTTCCAAAATAAAGTCAAATTATATAGGAAACAGACGTCCAGCACCCTACAAATAAACCTCAACAGTTTCAGAGTGTGAAGAAAACTTTATGCTTCTCAGCTTGGAAACTTTATGACACGTTTATTATGTGCTAAATTAAGTCCAGGGTCAAAAGTCTATTAATTCCCCATTTGTACTTCAAAAACACAAAATCTTACCAAATAGTTTTGGTCTAGTTTCTAGTGCAGATGTCTTTGTAAAAATTGAAATAAGACAAAACTAACTTACAAGTAACCTTTTCAAGATATAGAGACTTGTTTTATGTAAATAATTTCATAATATTGATGAAAAAGTACTTGTTCTATTGGCAGATAAATTATAGGAAAAATGTCGTCTTCTAAGTGAAATAATTTGGTTTTTGCAGTGTATGAGAGGAAAAAATACACAAAAGTTGGAACTCTTTGTAAAACTAGTAAACATATGCCAAATGTAACTTTTTCCCTAGATAAATCCCCGATTTCCTTAAATTTGGGAGATCGGTGATGAGTGACCTACATACATTTGCGTGTTGGCCAGAAAGTTAAACTTTGGTTTCCTGAAGCTCTTTCTTCTACATGTTTGTTGTGTCTCTTTCATTTAAAGTAGATAACTGCAAATAAAACTTTCTTTCCTTTGACAACCAATTCTTCTATCTGAGCTGCTGAACTCTTCTAAAGTAACCATTGGATTAGCCTGTTAGATTAGGTGAGCAGTTCATACCCAGTGATGGATATGAACCTTAACGTTATCCATTTATAGATAACATTAAGGTTTTCTGCAAGCTCTTCTAAGTTTGGGATGTTGTTTTATATCCTAGCTCTGCTTCAAACGTCCTCTTGAGCTTCCTGCTTTGTTCCCTGGTCTTTATGATGCCATTTGGTCGCTAATGTTCTCTAGCAAAGCTCTGAGGCCTTAACACAGCAGCCGGATTTATAGTGAGATTAAATTACACGCATGCTGTGGTGGAACTTCATTTTATTTATGGGTATCTGATTAAAGGGAGCTGAATAGAAGTGGAGGCCACACTTCTCAGATTTTTATTTGTTGAAAATGTTTCTGTTCTTTTAATTACGAGTGTGAAGGCGGTGAAAAGACTTTTGCTAAACGTTCCCTTCAGCTTCCTGCCTTGTTCCATGGTCTTTATGATGCAAACATAAACAATTTTTCAGCTTTCCACCATGTATACAGAGATATCACAGCTTTCGCCACTTCTTCTGATGATAAAATTCCCAAATTCTTAGCAATTTTACACATATGGCATTACTCCGAGGTTGTTTACTGACCTGTTGACACTTAGCCTAATTAGCGAGCTGGACCGAAGGGGCCATCGTGACGCTCCCGGCCTTTTATCTTTCAAAAATGTTTTCGCAGCCAGGACTCCAGCACGGCGTTTGTACAAAACCTGTAGAGAATTCAAACTGAAATAATTAGTCAAAGTTTTAAAAATCAAATAGGTTTCTTTGACTTTACTATGAAAACATTTGGTCATTGAACTTTCACAGTGGTCTGAGCTCAAAGGCTGAGATCAAATTTCTGAAGTCTGCCATTCCAGTGCTTTTGGGCCACATATTTCACATATTACAACACGAGTCTGCACTGAAACGCTCTGGATCCTGAGCTCAGACCATCACTCATCAGAAACATTTGGCACAGTTTGAAACAAACTACAACTGTCAAGAAACATGATCAGCTTAAATATGGAGGGGGAAAAAGCTTTTGCTGCCCGTATGAGCTTGGTTTCCTTTTGATCAACCACAATTAATGGGGTGTTTGCAATGGCATCACAAGAAGTACCCAGCGGCCATCTTAGAGAGTAAACAATGGCCGTAACTGTGGCAACACATGCAGGAAATTTAGAGAAAGCAGGTTTTTAAAACAGTCGTTCAAAAAAGACGGGGTGGTTTCTAAATAAATGAAATCTAATTGATGGACTAGACCCATTACTGATGCTAGTTAACGAGTGTTTAGGCTGCTAGGCTGCCAAGCATCTCTTACGACAAGAGTTACTGCTTTCGTTAGTAAAACTCAAAACCACTTCAGTTGGGAAAACAACTGAAAACATGGGAAACATGGTTGGGAAAACATGGTTGTTGTTATTGGCAAAGGAAGAATTTATGTTTGTTGTTTTTAACTATAAGTACGTGCTAATGGCCACTAGCTTTTAATTGATGAAATAAAATTTGTCACAGCTCAGAAATGTTCTTTTTATCTATGGTGTTGCTCCAAAAGCAGTGGATGGTAAGGAATTTAGAAAAAGGCACCAAAGATTACAAATCATGTTTCAAATAGTCTACATTTAGTCTAAAAGTAGACTAAACTTGCTTATTGAACAAGTACAAACTATATGTTTTGAAATGGAGCTAATTTCTTAGAGTAATTTCCAAATAATCAAATTTATAATAAATTTAGAAGCATACTTTTGCAAAGGTGTGGAATTTAATCATGAAAATTTGTAGGAACCCTGTAATCTCCTTCATATTCAATGGAAATGTGCTAACCTGTTGCCATAATACATTTGAGCCTTGGCAGAA
Organism: Girardinus metallicus; assembly: GCA_903067095.1. Lineage (NCBI taxonomy): Eukaryota > Metazoa > Chordata > Actinopteri > Cyprinodontiformes > Poeciliidae > Girardinus > Girardinus metallicus. The sequence continues at coordinate 19,867 of CAEGAE010077728.1, forward strand.
GGCTCAGTGACAGCATTTCTAAATATACAGCTACAACTACAGTGGAAGTGTGTAGCTTAACCCGTATTCACGTGTCAGAATGACCCAGTCAAAGTCCAGACTTAAGTCAAATTGAAATCCTGTGACAAGAGTTGCAGATTGTTTTTTTTTGTTTTGTTTTTTTACAATCCATTGATCTATTTTGCAAGACACAATGAGGAAAATTCTCAGTTTCCAGATGTGCAAAGAGAAGCATACCCAAAAAGACTTGCAGCTGTGATTGCTGTGATTCCCTCACAAATCCAGCAAAATGTGGATCTAGTGAGGGAGACTTTATACAGATTTTTACTTGTAAAACATTTTTTAAAACCACAAATCATCTACATTCTGGTTCACAATTATTCAGTACTAATAAATAAAATACATAGAAGTTTGTCACAATAAGAAAATTTGCTGGATAATAAATTGTCCCATAAACTATCAATAAACGATAATATTGATTTTTTTTTTTATACCATTTTCAAGTAACGTAAAGGCAATGGCGTAATAATGCAAGAACACATTCTCAAAAATTAATAAACTTTAAATTCTAAAGAATATTTAACACTGGAACTGGAAGACATTTTAAATATACAAAACAACAGAAACAAATAGAATAAATTAATCATTCTAAAAAAGAGCCAGAATGGAAGCTTTTATCATCCAGTGTTTTTGGTAGGAAGAGGAAAAACGATAAATCATGCAAATGGAAATTATTGAGCATCTTCTAATATATTATGCGATTAGTTGATTTATTGTTTATTGCGATGGGCCTGGTTGCAACTTGACAAAATGTGAAAGTGGTCAAAGGAAAGCAGACTTTCTCAAGCCACAGTAAAACTGAGCAAAATGTAACTTTCTAACATTGAATGGCATTGAAAAGGAAGCTTTGTATTGTTCTCTCTCTGCAAACAGCTGCTACAAAGGAGCACTGTAGTCCTGTCAGTGGCTGTGGCTTTCCCTGTTATACATTTACTGCCAAGCGTGGGAATGCCGTGTTATTCCTTCCTGTGTGTAATTGCCTTAAGAGCCTGGAGAAAAAATGTCTCCATACAGACTCAGGAGTCCTCAGCAGAGCAGCAGCAGAAGGGCTGGATTGTTAAAAGCCTCTTGGCAGGAGGACTGTGACTCTCTGGTATTTATTTTCTTTCCAGAAATATGACCTCAGCTCACTCCGTCGGGCCTCAGTGAACACTGCCCGGGTCTCCACCCAAACACCCAGGGCTGCGTCCTGTAGGAAGGAAAGGTGGAAACATCTTTAAAGTCCTCAAGAGCCGCCCAGCACGCATACGAGGGAGCGAGCATAGTGTGAATTCTTTTGGGTCTGAATGGTGGGACGGAAAGGATAATTCATGACGTTGCCGCAAAAACCTTCGTCCACATGTGAGGCTGAGATTAAGAGAATAATGGCTGATGTTTGCGACTCTTTGCACTTCTTTGCGTGAAAGAGCTGGACGAGCCTTATGTTGTGGGTGCTAACATCCACCCTAACCAATGTTAGATGTGTGAAAATAGCTGCTGTAAAACACTGATTAATAAAAACACAAAGACAAAATGAGTTGACATTTTAAACTGTTTTTAAAATGTCAGTAATTAACATGGTTATTATTAATAAATCAGCTTTCTCTTGTTTCTAAAGAATGTAGATCGTTAGCTTGTCTCAGGTTCATGTTCTGCTGAAAGAATCACAGAAACGTCTCGACAAATCTTACATAATACCGTTTCCTCTTACGATGCTGTGCCTCCTCTGATTTCATTCCTTGCTGGTTTTTTGAAAAAGCCCAAGTTGGAGTTTGATTCCTTCTCTAACATCACACAACCAGAGTGTGTTCACTGATTGGAAGAAAAAAAAAAAACGTTTTCAACCAGTCTGCCACCAATCATAGCCAATGTAGCAGAAAATTGACCAATTTTGCTCACAAGCTTATTTTTTTACATTTTTTTTATGCTGTTAGCAGAGCACTTTAGGAAAGATTTTCCCTATTTTAAACCACATATGTGGGAACTCTGCATTGTGTTAAACAACCGTTTTCCATGTTTTCCGTTTACTCTAATACACTTTGTACAGTGTGACTCCTGATGTATGCTGCTATGAATATGCTATCGTTTGCATTCCCCTGTTTAATCCCATCACATTACAGGCGTTGACTTTTAGTTTATGAAAGGAATAACAATGAGTCTTTTTTTTTTTTTTGTTTGTTTGTTAAGGAATGTAATCTCATGATTGTCCTTCTGGTTGTAGTTGTTTTGCAGGCCTGTGCCCTGGTGCTCTACCCAATCAAGTTTATTGACGGAACGGTTCTACAGACCTATCACGAGTTCAACTGGGGCTACGGACTCGGCTGGGGAGCCACCATCTTCATGCTGGGCGGAGGGATACTCTTCTGCCTGCGGACGGACATTTACGAGGATGCCATGTACTAGTGAAATCCCTGCCGCGCTGCTGAAAATGCAAACATAAACCCACAGACACTTCTCTTTGCTCTGCACAGGGCCTGTACGTGAGCAGACCCCAAGTCTTGTTTCTGCCTCCTGTCTTGCTCTTGCTGTTATTTTTAGAGAGGTTGTGAAGGTGTTATTTAGAGTCGATCTCCACCCCCATCCTGCAGTTACACTCAGCTGCCGGTGGCGTTTGGTGGAGGGGGCGAGGTGGCAACACTAAAGCACAGAGTTTTCTGGACTGGCTCGGGCTGCTGGACGTTTCCAGGATGTTTATTGTTAGAAATGACACAGACCTGAATGTGCTGGGGCTGACTATTCACCAGGACTGACTGATCTCCACATTTCTTTTTTTATTATTATTATTTTTATAGTGTATTTATGGCATAATTTCTCTCTTTCCTGATATTCAGTGTAAATTTCCCCTCTGTTTAAACTAAAACATATCTAATAAGTGTAAATTAGACAATTTTTTTATAGATGTGTAGCCTCTGAAAAATAATCACAGTAGTTTGTCCCATAAAATCTACAAATGAATACAAAATATTTCTGTCTGTGTTGTTTGAAGGAAATATTTTGACATTTGTTACAAACTATCATGACTGTACACCACAGAAACAAAAATACAAACCAGTTTAGAGAATAAGATTGCATTAACAAAAAGACATTTTCAGAGATTCCATAGAAACGAAGAGAACCATAGATAATTGTTGTTTATAAATGATGTTTGTTCATTTTCCAGCCTTGCTAGATAAATAGAAACTCTTCCACAAAATTATTACAGATGCCAGGACTTTGGCCAGAGGTATTTTGACACTCCACTGTATTTGAAAGGGACAAAGAGAAATGTACATCAGCCCTCCATGAGTTATCTGAATTATGTTTTGAATTTTCCCTGTGATTTGAAACCAGAGGTCAAACACACTGACAGCCATTAACTTATTTTTTATGTATTAATAGACAAATCACTACATTTTAAGAATGTCAACAAAACCAAAAATTGCAGGAGGAAAATCCTGCAATTTTAAAGTCTAATTTTGTCATGATTACAGGCCATAGTCTCCCCTAGGATAAATACAACCACTTTCCTTCAAGTCTCCCCTTCATCTCTCTTTATTTATTTAGTTTTTTGTATCTAGGCACTGTCTGGCTCTCTGACTGCTGCCTATGGACTCCTGTTTAGTAGAGCTGAAACTAAAACATCAACAGTCCCACAATGCAATGCGGTTTGATGTCTGTGCTCATTCCCATGACTATTTCAGTTAACATCTTAAACATGGCACCTTTAAAAAAAAAAAAAAATAGTTTGTCCTTTAAATTCTGAAAAGTGTACAAAGCAGTTCTAAGTTATTACAAACATTATTACATCTAGTTTGGGAGTATTGGGGTTTTATTATTATTCTTGGAGGCAATATTTAAGTATATTTCTTTAATTTTCCAATCAGAAATACCCTATCTGCAAATTATCTAATACATTTTTCTATGAAATCAATGTTTCTTTCTATTGTTCCTGCAATACTTGGAATAAGACTTAAGTTGCTTTCACCATCTGGTTGCTAGCATAAAGTCAACTAGCTAATATGTGAAATTCATTGAATTATGCTACACTACATGAAACATCTGACATATTTTTGGAGTTTGAGAGTTTACACAAACTAATTTCATGTATCTTTATCCCTCCGTCTAGTCTAAACTTCCTAACTTTGTTAATACAGGTTCTTTAAAACAAAAAACAAGACATTGAGATCTCATTACGCAGTTGTGTTTGTGCAAACCAGTGTTTGTTTAGATATTACCTTGATTCACCTGAAACAAATGAAAGCTCGTTACCAGCTCTGTGAGAAGGCAGTTCAAGTATAAGGAGCTGTGTTGCAGCAGGTACATATCTAAAACTAGGCCTTGACTCCCGTTTTAGGGCCTAGAGGACTGGAGGCGGATGGCCCTGCTACAGACTAAACAACGCTGAGCCACCGAACCACTTTCATTATCTGGAACACATTCCTCAGAGGAAGGCGGAAGCTATTTAAAGAGGTACCAAGGGACTGCTAGCTAGCTACCTAGCTAGTGTGTACAATGTAGCTACATGGAGCATTTTAATGTTCAGTACCACATTTTACTGCATTTTAACAATTTACTCATGAATTTAGGATGGAAAATCATTTCTTAAACAGCATCTTACAAATTCACTGACACACCTGGCAGCAAAGCCTGAAAATAAATCCCTTTCTATTGCTATGCTTCTCTACTAGTGAACCTTTTCCCCACCAAATGGGTCATCCTTCCTTAAGTTTATTTTACACGTTTTAATTGTTGCTCTTACAAGAAAGCATGAGACAAAATAAATCTCGAGAAAAAAAAACCAATTATAGCAAAATCTAGATTTATTTCATGTGACTGAGGTCTAACTGTTTTATTCACTGACAAATAGACTTTAAAAAGAAACTGGAAGAAAATAAACAATATACAAACAAACAAAAAAATATCTAAGAAAGAAGTGGCAACAATTTATTCAGAAGTTAATACAAATGAACCACTATTATTATTAAAATTATCATTATTCTTTTAAAAAACAAATAAAGTATCTCATCCAAAAACCAGCATACTTAGGAAAACAAAAAAAAGCCTAATTTATGATTAGGTGTCCAAATAAATGTATACAGGTTAGGTGAGGAGTTGTTGTTGTTTTTTTTTTTGTTGTAACTAATTAATTACATGTGTATTAACACACATCTTTCTTGTTGCAATATGGTCTGTTAGATTGCTCATTTAGAAGAGTGGTGTAGAAAATGGGCATCTGTCACGTATTTATACCCCAAGATAACAGAAAAAAATTAGAAAAAGTTAGATTTATATAAGTTTTACAAGTTGTAGGGGTGCAACTGCAGCCAAGTTTGTTTGTTTTATGTGAAATTATTGTATTTTTACCCAAATAATTAAAGATACTTAGTTCAAAAGTTGTATTTTTCTCTTTCTTTTTTTTTTTTTGCAACTGTGGTGAATAGTAAATTTAGTTTGAAGATCTTTGCACATCTTAACCATCGCGGCTGTAATGTGCCAGATATACAGAATGGACTAAGGGGAAGCTTACAAAATAATTTTTAAAAAGCCTATTTCCATTAAACAAGTGTGTTTTCATTTATGGTGCGATTTAAGATGTTAAAAGTTTAAGGTAGCATTCTTCCCATATCTGGTGGAAAAACGGAAAGCATTGTCACACTTGAGCGGGCTGGTGAAGGCTGTCTTCAGTCTGCTGCAGCTGAAAAGGGCTAAACATTTCCCACAGCTGCAGCAGTGTGAAAACCGAACAGCTGCGAAGAGTATTTACACCAGAATCAACAACCCCCAAGGGGGAAAGGAATCAAAATGATTTCACCATGTAGACTTGATAAATGGGCTCTGTGAGTTGTGCAGTGCTGTTTTCTGAATGTATGTTTTTATTTATTTATATCTCACTGAGATCCAAGCTCTCATTTACAAGAGAGACCTGCTTTGATTAAAAAAAAAGTTAAATTAAATTAGCTAAAACCAAGCTTTCATGAGAAGATTTCTCTTTTTGTCTTAACAAATTTGAGTTGTTCCACAAGAATCAGATCCTGCTTTAGTGTTTCACATTAAAGCAGCAGAGAGAGAAAATGCTTTGCCCCCCCCCCCATGGTCTGACCTTTACTAATGGAAAACTGAAGGAGAGCAAATCCTGAAAGTGTAGCCTGTAACTGGAAAGCTTTATAGATAAAAATGTGCCAATGCATTACAAAAAATATATATTACAGTGAGTGAAAGTCTTGTAACCTGCTGAACTTTACTTCACCATGACTGACAGCATCCATCCATATGTAAACAGGCGGTGTGTGCATTTATATAAACATCACAATAATCGAAACGAGGCAGGAAGGTTGTTAAGATGCTTCCTAGCACTTCAGCCTACTGGAATCTTAGAAATGAGACTTAAAGGTTAGAGGTGAGGCGCTCTAGGCCACGCTCATGATTCAGTTTTTATAAATGACTCCAGGCAGTCTATATAGACAGGCCCCGGCAGCTTGGGCGGGCATTGGCGGGCATTGCCCGCCCACAGTGTCGGTCGTGCCCCCTCCCCCCCCCCCCGCCCCCCCGGATTGGTAGTTGTTTGTTGTTTTCACTTTAAAGTGACCAACTCTCTGTTATTCCTATATCGATTTGATACAGTAGGAGCTTCCGCACTTCCCATATATGTGCCTTCTGTCACTTTTTTCAGCAGTTAAAACTGTTTACTCCCTTGTTAACACGTCGTAACCTGAATTTCCGAGCCGCTTTTAAACGCAACGTGAACGCTCGCTCCGGGTTTACACCTGTGAGGCAGCGAAGGAGACCTGCTGCTGCTGTGCAGAGCTGCTCAGGTGTGTGCTAGAATCATGCATTGCGTTTTGCAAACCAGCAAAACGCAAAGAACTTTGCACAGTTTTCCCCCCAAACTAACCGACTGAGTTGAGTAATGTTGTTGGATGCAGGTAATGTTAGTTAAAAGATGACTAGCTAATAACAATGCAGCCCGTTAAGCTTGTTAACAAGTAGCCTGTAGGCTACTGATGTTGTTTATGTTCAAAAGTGGGTAGTACTGGTTACATTCACTTGAGTAACTTTTCTGGAAAAAAGGTACTTATAAGAGATGTTTTACTTAACTTTACCTTTTTCTTTTACTTGAGTAATATTATTGCTACGTGGATTCATTTTGCCCCCCCCGTTAAACTCGTCTGGAGCCGGGGCTGTATATAGAGCATGATTTGGTTACATTAGTAAAGAACAGATTGCAATTTCATGTGACAGAGCAAGTTGAGCATTTTATAACATAGCAGTTATCAAAAACATTAAGCGTTCTCCTACTCCCACATGTAACCTTGTTTATCCTTGAACTATGCTCATTCATTATCTGCAATCGGTTTTCTTTACTTTTAATCAGCAGCAGAGGGCTGTAAAATGAATGCATCATCTCACTACAGTGATCCGTCTTAAAGGTCAGTGGTGGGAATGCCTGTGGGCTTTCACCCTCAGGTTTCTGCCCACATAGATACTCCTACTTCTCTTCTATATCTCTGAGTATAGAGAAGCCATAAGAACAACATAAAATGTCTCAACAGAGGCACAGTTCCTGTGTGCTGGTAGAAAAGCTAGTTGCTAAATTCCCAGGTGCCTGGACTGTTTTCTAAGTGTACTTAGTGGGTGTTTGTGTTTAACAGTAGCCTTAATAATGGTAGTATTCTTCCACCTACTGGTCAGATGAATGTGATGTCAAATTGTCTAGCATAAACCATGGCATACATGCAATGCCATTTTTGGTCAAATGCACATTGCAATTTATCAAAATTAGCATCTGGTCCTGGGAGAGAAACATTTGTTAATTTTCTTTTCTTTGTTTCTACCATAGCTTGGAACGGTGCTCAATATATTCTTTTTAATGTATTTGTTTATTTTTTATTGTACCTACTTTTGCTCATTTTGAATGTATTTTACTAGACAGAGTTTTCTTTATCAACAGAAAATAAGCAGAACCACTACAGCTCGGCAGCAAGTGGGATAGATCAAAACTTTTAAGGTAGGTGGTGAATCCTGCAAAATCCTGTTAGTCAGAATTTGAAGGGAGTCTGTCCTGTGAAGAGTAGCCTGGCCCCTGGGTGCAGTAACCAGCCGGGCCCTGCACGCTTTCACCCTGCAGGGACAGATTCCAGTTACTGAACCCGGGGGTCAGAGACACATCGGCTCTGACATGCTGTCACCTGAGGAGAAAAAAAATCATTGCTTTACCCAAGCATTTATGTTAAGATTTTCTGAAAACAAGCACAAAATCTAAAGATCAGACCTGCAGTAGTCCAGTGCTGCTGATCCTCATGAAGACTCTCATCTTGTGTAGATGAGAGTCAGTGAGCTGTGAGGCTGATGAACCGACTGAGCAGCAACACCTGGGCTGTACATTACCCTCCTACCAATCTGTTATCAAGACTGGCTCCACCAAAATTACACATTAACCCCAATAACTTTACTTCTACTATCACCACTCTGCAGCCCCCAGGGTCCCATTTAACCTACATGTGTTCTTACTGAGGGCTGTGAATGGTACAAATCCTGCACTCAAGTAACTTGTGTTATCTCTTTAGGTGTAATAAAATTATCTGAATATCTTGCATAATATTCCACTTTGTATTACAGCGTCTAGATAAGATGAACCGCAGTGTGAGCACAATTCTTATCCACAAACTCTTATTACCATTTATCTAAGTCCATAAATAAATCCATGCCTAAGCAGAGATCAGAAGAAAAGGGCTGTGTGAACCTGACGACATCGGTGTGGTGGTGTGGGAAGCAGTCAGCTGCCATGGCTGACCTTGAGGATGTCAATGAATGCTGGACCAAACACAGAGCTGTGGTCAAACTACAGCCAGATGGTTATTTTCTCAACAAGAGAGAGAGAGTATCATGCAGCAAGCAGGTTTGTGCTGGATATGTATTTGAGATGCATACAGGACAATCCTCTTGAATCATTTGTAATTTCTTGGTATTTCCGAGAGTTCATAATCACGAAAGTTCCCTGGACATTTGAAAAAGAGCTAATATTCCACAATATTTAACAAGGGAATGTGGTACTTTTCCACATATTCATCCTTTAGCAAACAAATTAGTGACCATGTTTGAAAAACTCAAGCTGACTTTAATCAACACAATTCCACATAAAGTTCCAGTGGCTTTAATAAACTGGTTAGAGTTTAAACAAGATCCTTTCTTGCCCGCTAAACAACCATGGAGACTTTGTGATTCAAAGATGTCTCTCTTTAATCCAGATCCTTAATCTATATTCTTGCATATAATTTGTTTCCTTTAGAAAGTTATTAAATGTTTTATCTTCCCATGTTTAACCAACATGCCTTCACACCACGTTTTCTTAGTTCTTGTTTTCTCTCTACTCACCCTGAAAAACGTAACTAAAAAGCAGAAAATCAGGAAGCGGGCAAACACTTATTTACTCCACTGTGCCTCCGGTAATCTTTCAGTGGATCATCTAATGTATCCCTATCATACCAGCCAGTTAAACATATGTGATTCCCTGGAGTTTATTTAACACTTGACATAAAATCCTCATAAAAGCATTCAAATATGAGCACGTTTCACAAGGTATTGTAAAAGATTTTAAGTTAATTTAATTGAAACTTGTGTCTTAATCTTTATTCCACGAGGGCGATATGTCCTTAGTCCAATATATCTGAAACAAATGGCTCAACTACCTCAACAGCATACAGCTAAAGAATAATTGAAGAGGCATGGAAGGCAAGCTGCTTGATGGTTCCACAGTCAGAGGTGATTTGAGGTTCCATATCATCTGTGGTGGTGGTCCACTGGGGTTTATCAAGTCCACGGTCACCACAGTCATCTACCAGGAAATGCTGCCGACCAGCTTTATAGTGCAAAGTCATTTCCCAGCAGAACGTGGCACTGGCCCACATATATCTATACCTGCCATAATCACCAACGTGTCACATTTGCTGACTAGCCAGAAAACTGTCCAGGCCTGAATTCCACAGGGACTCTGGAGTATTGACAAGTGGAAGATAAAAGACTAGAACCGAAAATGAAGAAAGCAAACTGGGCTTCTTCAGGACCTCATCACAACCACAGGCCGATCGCCTCCACACTGCATTGAGGCAAAACAAGTACTGACCAAGTATAGAGTGCATATACCATTGATGGATATAGTTTTCAGTAGGCCCACTTCTTTGTTGGTACTTTGTTATTGCAGAGTCAAACCCACTTTGGTCTTCAGAACTGTCCTTTTTCTAATTCTCTCTGAGATTGTGGTCCATATTGACATCATAGTTTTGTGTCAATTTTACTGCAGTTTTGTGAACTCTCAGCAGCAATTAGCAAACACCCATTATATGAGGTCCTTCTCAGTGCAGCTCTGGTAAAAACCTTGAAGGAGGGTTAATAGGTAAATTCTGAAGGTGGCGTTTTGGAGGAAGAGTTGTTAAAGAGGCAGAGGCCCAATTTCAAGGTGATAAATTACAAACTCACATTTCTTTTAAGTTATATTTGATATATAAACATTTTTGTAACAACTGAAGTTAACAGTTACTTGATTTTGTTATAAAATGGCACCATGTTCCTCTACAATACAAAACACTGCCCCTTAATGAAAGTGTAAGACGTCTTAACAGGATTTACTTGAAAGAGAAAGCCAAAAATATTTTTGCTGTAAAATATTTTTAAGTATAAAGGGCAGACAAGATTCATACAAAACAAACAGTGATTGCTAAATTACAGCAGATCACTGAAGAAGAAACGGTCTCCACAACACAACAAAATGGGCACCAGCAAGATGAGAAAAAGTCAATGGAAGGTATCTCTGAATTGGAAACCCTCAACAACAATAAAGTTTCTGGAGAAAACACTGAACAAGAAGAAGTTTCTATACCAGAAACAGTTGGGGATCAGACAGCTACCATCAAAAATGAGATTCATGCAAATGAAACAGTTATCATTTGCATGAAAACAATAACTATGATAGAGTTATTGTGATTTGCTATCATTCTTACATTGGTAATATTAGTAGTCTTATATTAATATAGATTATTGTGATTTCCATTTAGGAGTGTTGGCCTTTTACTGTGTGAGTTAAAACTTTTGCCTGTTGTGTTGAAAACTTTTAACCCACTCTGACTAAATGTTTCTGTAGCATGACAACTGATTGTTCCCTCTGTCCTTGAGAGAAATCGCTCTCGGGGGAAAGGACTAGATGACCTGTGTGTAGACAAAACTTGCCTTTTCTTTCTATCTCTGAAAATAAAAGACAAGCTCTAGCTGAAAGACGTCAGAACGCTCAGTGAACGGTTTGGAGGAGCAGTTTGCTGTGTCTTCTCCTTTCATGAAAGCTTGGTTGAAAACTGATATGTTGCCTGTGGTTCTTTTATGTACGTTTAGAAAATACCTATCAATCGGTAAACCACAGGAGGCGATCGAAGAAGAAACAGTCTCCACAACACAACTAAATGGGGACCACCAAGATGAGAAAAAGCCATCGAAGAAAACTAAACGTAAGATCAGGAGAAAGCCAGCAATGAAAGCTGCCTCTGAATTGAAAGCTGTCAGTAATGAAAACATTTTGGAAAAAAACAGTGAACAAGAAGTTTCTATACCAGAAACAGTTGGGTATCAGACAGCCTCTGTTAAAACCGAGATTCATACAAAAGAAACAGTTTCTTCAGTGATCTACAGTACAGCAGATCACTGAAGAAGAAATGGTCTCCACAACACAACAAAATGGGGACTACCAAGATGAGAAAAAGCTATCAAAGAAATTTAAACATAGAAAGGCAGCAATGAAAGCTGCCTCTAAATTGGAAACCCTCAATAATGAAAAACTTTCTGTAGAAAACACTAAACAAGAAGAAGTTTCAATACTGGAAATAGTCGGGGATCAGACAGCCTCCATCATAATTGAGATTCATAGAAATGAAACAGTCATTGGTAAATCACAGCAGGCGATCGAAGACGAAATGGTCCCTGAAATGCAACAAAATGGGGATCAGTAAGATGTAGGGCTGTTGTAAACGAATATTTTAGTAATCGAGTAATCTATCGATTATTCTTACGAATAATCGGGTAATTTGATTAAAAAATAAGATAAAATAAAACATTGGTAAATCTAACATAACAGCAGTGCTACTATCGCATATCAACATCAGTCCAATTTTTCACATTTGAGCTTCTCTAACAGTTACTTTTCTGTAGTTTAGAAAATTA
>CAEGAE010077738.1:0-38287 GCA_903067095.1 Girardinus metallicus
CTTGTGGGGACATTTTCTTGGTCCCCATGAGGGAAATTGTTGTTTTTGGGTTAGTGGTTAGGTCTGTGATGGTTAGGATTAGGATTAGGATTATGGTAAGGGTTAGGTTGTAGAAAATAATGGAAGTCAATGAGAAGTCCCCACAAATGATGAAAACACGACTGTGTGCGTGTGGGTGTGTCTGTGTGTGTGTGGTGGTGGTCTGTGTGTGTGCGTGTGTGTGTGTGTGTTACCCCAGGATGAAGCCCCACACCCAGGGCAGGCGGAGCAGGAAGTGAGAAACCACAGCAACGACGCAGGCCTCCAGCACGCAGGGCCCCACCGCCACACGGACACACACCGCTTTGAGGCGGCGCAGCGCCTGCAGGGACACACACACTGACAGCTGAGGGCCGACCGGGCTGAACGGAGGCGGGTCAGGGCGGTTCTGATGGTAGTACCGATGGGTCGAGGCCCAGGCCGGCTCTGGTCAGGATGACGGACAGGGCCACGTTCCTCAGCGCCGCAGACCAGTGGGGGCTGACGAAGACGGCGGCGCTGACGTAGGGGACGTTACGCAGCAGCAGGCCGGCCAGCAGCATTCCTGCAAACACACACAGTCAGGACGGCGCCAGCGGGTCCAGTAGGGACCGGTCAGGGTCAGAACCAGAGCGCGGTGGGTTCACCCAGCAGTGGAGGGAAGGGGGGCAACGTGGGCAGGCGGATCAGACCCAACAGCTTCCCTCCCAGAACGGAGCAGATGAACAGGATGACGATCCCAAACAGATTCCCTCCAGGAAGACACTCCTGCCCCGTTATGGACCAGACGGTTCCGAACAGCAGAGCCAGCAGGAACGCTGCGCAGAGACCCGACATGGTCAGTACACGAGTCGGTCAGCAGGATTTAATCTGCAGCCAAGCAGCAGGAAAATATTTAACCACAAACGATCTGATGAACAGCAACGTTCTGCGTCAGAACAGAATCATGTTTAGAACATTATGGACCATCAGCACATGGACTCATTTATACTCATGAATGTTTCTAATAACTGCAGCAAAAGCAGATATGAAGCATTCTGCAGAACATGCAAACAAGTATTTCATCCTTCAGAGTCATGGATATAATTTAAGATGATATTATTTATCACCATGGAGGGAAAATGAACAGATTATAAAGGAGATTAAAACAAACAAGTCCAACAAATTAAATGTAACATTTAATCCAGAACTGGAACTGTTTGAATAAAACTTTATTTTTCACTTTTCAGTTTAATTCAAAGCATGAAAAACTGACCGGATGATTATGATGAGGAAGATTCATTAGGATGATTTTATTAAAACCAGAAAATCATCAAAGCCTGAAGAACGTTTTTAATTCAAGTTAAGTAATTATTTTAAATAAACAGATTTAAACACTGTTAAACCAGGACAAACTGAACTGGATCATTTCATTGGAGGTTTAATGTTTCTTCAGAGGTGACAATAAAAAATGAAGCTTTGCTGTTTTTTTGTCTACAACAGTAAAATAATTCGTCCAGTTTCTCTCAGCAGCTCAAACTGAGAAACTTTAATCAGAGACAAACTGTCAGGAAATGAAACGGCAGAAACAGAGAAGGAAGTAAAACTTAAACTCATTAAATCAACACCATTAAAGTGAAATAGTGTTAAAAGTTTGATCAACACTTTGACAGAACTAAATATGAGTTTAGTTTATTACACAGTGAAGCAGACCAACATTCCTTAACCTTTAACCCTTGACCTCCTCTAACCTAAAACTAAAGGAGGGTTTTTATAAATGATCCCAGAAATGGGATAATTATGTGACAAATGATAATATAGTTGAAAAGATGAATAAACTTTAATTTTGTAAAAAGCTTTTAAACCTAAAACTAAAAAAATATTTTAAATGTAGAAAATAAAACATAGAAACTAATAAATAAACTGAAATAAAAACAGAAACCATAAATGAAATGAATCATGAAGCTCAACTTGATTTTAATCAATCAGCTGATTAATTGATTATTGTGACATCATGGCTTTTACAGTCGATCAGTGCTGGTTAGTGCGGCTGGAAGGTGTTTTTACCTTTAGTTAGCAGCAGGTTGAGGAGTCCGTTTGGTCGCGGACATCGATCCGTCACTCTGATGCAGCCGGACGAAGACGAGTCCAACGTCCTCATCTGAGGACACAGAGGGACGGAGACAACAGACTGAAATTAAAATGAATCTGAGCCCGAAGGAGGTTCAGCAGAGAAAACATTCAGATACATCATCTATAATCATCTATAATCATCTATAATCACATCGTATTTAGAAACAGTTTGACTGTAAAACCAGAAAATGGTCCTGATCATCAGAAACTACATGTGAAAATAATGTCTAATGATGATTTACATGGAAAAATCAGAAACTCCTGGATGTTTCCTCTGATATGATTAGAATAAATTCTGGTTTCATGGATCATCTGAACTTATCGGAACCGAAGGAGTCCAGATGTCCTCTAGATGTCCCCAGATGTCTCACCCTGTCCTCGTCCGTCCTCCTGCGTGGCAGAACGCTGATCTCTCTCTCCTCCTGGTGACCCTGAGCTTTACTCTGGACACACACACAGGCAGTCAGCGTGTGAGTGTGTGTGTGTGTTTGTTTGTAATACCTTGTGGGGACGGTTTTCCTGACATACTACGTTGAGGGGACCAATTGCTCCTTGTGGGGACCGAAGCCTGGTCCCCAGAAGGGGGCACGCTGCTATTGGGTCAGGAGTCAGATTTAGGACTAAGGTGTCAATTGAGTTGTGGTTTGGGTTAGGATAAGGTTTAGACTGTAGAAATGAATGGAAGTCAATGGAAAGTCCCCACAAAGATAGCCACGCAAACATGTGTGTGTGTGTGTGTGTGTGTGTGTGTGTGTGTGTGTGTGTGTGTGTGTGTGTGTGTGTGTGTGTGTGTGTGTGTGCGTGCGTGTGTTTGTGTGTGTCTTCAAAGTTGGACTTTGACCCGTTCTGGTTCAGCCTAACCAGCCGGTCCCTTACTGGTCCAGGAGCTTTGGAGAAGAACCAGAACTGGTTCTGGTGGTGAAACAAGATGGAGACTCTCCAGAACCCAACAGGTTCTGAACTGGTCCAGACTGGTGAACTGGACTGGTAGAACCAGTTTAACTGAAGAGCTGAGAGGAAGGGGAACATGGAGGAACTTCAGCTGGTCGTGTGTATTCATGGTTTTTGTTTTTCTGGTTTTGTTCAGGTTTGTGGTTCTCGGGTCCGTTCTCTCTGGAAGGAGCCAGCTGAGCCTCTTCTTTCTCTGCTCAGGTCAGACCTGGACTCCCGTCCTAAAGCGACTGACTTTCACTTTAACTTTAAGTGTTTTATGGGGCTTCAGGTGAAATCTGCAGCTTCAGACACAAACTGGTGATTTATAAATCCTGTCTGCAGCTGATCTCTGTTAGCAGAACTCAGGATTCTGGGATCTGTTATTAATGTCTGACTGAACTGATGGATTAATAAACCTGGATTCATCCAAACTCTCTATTTTTAGATGCCTTAAAATGACATCTTAATTTATCCAGATGTGTTTTAAAATTTCTAATTAATTTTATTTTATCCTTTTTTGTTGGATCTAAGCTGTTTTTGATGAATCTTCTGAGGAGAAACAAATGGTTTTACAGAAATGTAAATAATTTATCATTATTTATTATTGTATAATTTATTAATTGGTCATTAAATTATTGTTTATTCTCACCATTCAGTTGTTATTGATCATATTTTACTCACAAAGTCGCAGGAAAAGTTTTAGTCAAATGAGACACAGAGCGCAGGCGCCCCCTGGCGGACAAACTACCAGCTGTGACTTTCTGACGACATTATTCAACAATAAATAATAAGTAAAATGTTAAATTAACTGGTTTGTATCCAGTTTAACTCATCACGATCCAAACTGGGAGCTCCGCCTCTGTAAACATTTGCTGATAGATATTATTTCCTTATGCAAATAAAAAATAATGATGCATTTCAGGTCAAATTATTATCCTGATTTTAACATTTTATAACTGATTCATGTTTTTATTCAATGTTTTTGCAGCAGGAATAAACTCAGTTTTCTGTTGCTTTAACTTCATAAACTGTAACTATCAGTCCAGGCCAATCCGGTCCAGGAACGCAGTGGGGCTGCTGTTGTCATGGTAACAACCGGTTCCGGTGGTGGGCGGGGCTTCAGGGTTCTGGTGGTTTTACCTGAGCCGGGTTCTGGTGCGGCCCGTCCTCCTCGGGCCGGACGTAGCGCTTCGTAGCTTCTTCATCCATCATCTGAAACACAAGCAGACAGTTTGGACCTGAACTGGGATAATTCAGAACCATCGGGTTCTGGTTCTGATGGAAACATGATGATTTATCTCCCCGCTGCAGCCAATCACATCCTGCTTTCTGCAGGAATTTCAGTTGCCAGGTAAATCAGAGTCACGACAGCAGACTGACTGGTTCTGATGGGTTTTACTGGACTGACTGGTTCTGATGGTTCTGAAGGGTTTTTATTCCTGGTTCCTGTCAGACGGGGAAAGACCAAACTGGACCCGGTAGAGGGTAGACCGGTTCTTGAAGTCTAAAATGTTCTGATGAAGTTTAATTCAATCATGTAATTCTTGTATTTAATCGTTAATTTCTGTATTTGTATGTTTTTCTTGTTCTTTACTCTTCAGGTTCACTGAAACGGATCAGGAAGTTTTTAAAGATCAGAATAAAAATATCACATTTCAGAACCATAAAACATAAAATCCATTTAGTAAAAGACTGAAATCAGAACAGAACCAGAGCCATAAACAACTTAATAAAAATGTTTTTATAAGCAAAAAGTTTATAAATTTACCAGGAACTAAAGCAAAAAATTAGATAAACGTGTAAAAGTCAGTTATTACTTGTAAAATGTCTATTTACAACATTTTTAGACTGATTTTGTGTTGATATTGTGACTAAGATGCTTCATTCTCTAGAGATTTATTAAAATAAAAAATAAATGAAGCTGAATTTGATTATTTTAATTTGTTGATTTTCTTCTAAATCTCATATTTCAGCAGCCAAACAGAATTAATGTTTGTTTTATTCAGATTAAAAGCACATTTATCTGATTTTACTCTAATAATTTAAATATTTCAGGTGTTTTTCTCTCCAGTTGATGTTTTCTTACCTTCGCTGGTTTGATGCGTCTGGAACCAAGACGAGAGCCGGACTGAGTCAGAGAGCCGGACCGCAGCGCGAGTGTGTGAGCTGGGTGTGTGTGTGAGCTGGGTGTGTGTGAGAGCTGGGTGTGTGTGTGAGCTGTCATGTGTGTGTGTGTGTGTGGGGGGGTGTGAGCAGTGTGTGTGTGTGAGCTGTCATGTGTGTGTGTAGGTGTGTGTGTGCCAGCAGCTGCATGTCGCCCGTTTTGTTTGTCGCTCTGCTAAATCCCAGGTATCACTCTCACCTGGTATTAACTCTCAGTCCTGAGTATTAATGGCCGCCTGCAGACAAACAGCCTCCATAATGGCAGGTTTTCCTGTCTGAGCTCAGAGCTGCTGACGTCAGCAGAACCGCTCCGTGTCTGGGTCAGCACCGGACACGGAGCGGGTCCACCGGGAAGGTTCTCCAGAACCTCCTGTCACCTGGCCGAGTCGCCTGGTTCTGACTGTCCACTGTTGCCCAGAACTTGATCGGGATGAGGCACCGCTCTGTCTGGAACCGGGTCTGGACTGTTGGACTCAGACCGATGGTTCTAGAAGAACCAACATTAAAACACAGAAACGGGCCTGGATCCACAGGCCCAGTGGATCCAGATCCACTCGGCCTGTGGATCTGGATCGACCCGGAAATATTCGAGTCATGAGCAGAACCTTCACTATAAAGGCTGGATCAGAGACGGATCCACTGACCATCAGCAGAACAACCTGGACACAGAAGAGAGATCAGGATTAATGACCATCAGATTAGAGGATGAAACCTGCAGCTGAGCTCCAGACATCTGCTGCTGCTGCAGGTCAGAGGTCAGAGGTCAGAGCTGGAAGGATGAGCAACATCATGAGGCACCAAAACGTTTTGGTTCGACTCTTCAGGATGAGGAGTTTCCTGCTTCTACCAACGAGGAAACATATTCTTTACTTAAATGAAACATATTCAGATTAAACCAGACAAACTCCTGGTTGTTTTAGTTTAATAAACCTGGATGATCTCAGAGCTGATAACTAATCTGTGGAAGTTTTATATGATGGTTTATGTCAGTAATAATAATATTTCTGACACATCTTCAGGCTGATCTATAAAAAGCTGCTGGTTTCCTTCCTCTGTGGAGAGGAAGTGGAAAGATGTGCAGACAGACGGTGAGTCAAACCCACTGACTGTGGGGCCATTTATTAGAGCCAAAAACAGGAAATACAAACAGATGTTCACCAAAACACCGGAGGCAGCAGATCACCGAGCCTTTCAGACGCTACCTGGTCGCCATGGCAACACACTGACCAGGCTGAACTGAAACAAGACGCAAAACACGACCTGAACGCCACTGGATGATCTCACACACACACACACACACACACAGTCCTGTGAGAAGCTCAATGTACAACAAGCTGTAGAAAACACTGGTAGAAACCAAACAGCAGTGGAATGTTCTGGACGTTCTAGGTGTTCTAGGTGTTCTGGTCGTTCTGCATCCAGTCGAGTCCAGAACCCAAAACTTTAATAAGTCTAGACTCAGCAAAACAATGAATATTTACCAGAACAAACAGAAAACTTTACTTCATCAAAGTATCTGTAGAATAAATACTTTAAATATTTGTAACTAAAAACAATTATTTTAACCGTTATGAATCATAGTGTCAGTCAGATAAACACACTGATCTCCTCTGTTTGGGTTCATTTGAGCCAAAAATAATAAATTGTTGTTTTAAACTGTTGTAACTTCTGAGTGTTTTATGACTGAAGAGGTTTTAAATGAAAATGCAAAGATGAGTTTGTGTCACTTTCTCCTGCTAAAACAAGTTATTAGCATTAAGCTAGTTGTGTGAAATGCTAACAATCTCAGATAAACATCAACAAACAGGAGCTGTTCATTTTCATTACGTTTTTCTGTTTGTGAACACATTAAACCTTAATTAATGATTATGATTACAGTCAATCTGCTGGTTTTAAATGAGCTACGCCATCACAGCTAATGCTAACAACGCTAGAGCTAACAGAGCTAACGCTAACAGAGCTAGCCTTCATATAAAACAGGAATATGGCGTCAGAGTGAAACATCTGTGCTTCACGTCTCAGAGAAACGGTTTCATGTTATTGATATATTTATAAATGAAATACAGAAAAATATCATTTTATTGTAGTTTATGTAATTAGTAAATTTAATAGTTTGTTAGATTTGTTTACATACAATGTTCCACTGTTACTAATAATCAAGTTTTACTGTCTTTTTGCTCTTGATTATATGATAAAACATGAATATTTTAGATAAACCATGTCAACATGATTGTGTAAAGAGGCTGGAAGTGTTGGGAACTTTTCTGCGTGTCGGTTTCATTCATAACTGTTTAAATATCGTTGGTTTTATGTAAAGATGCTTAATTAGTTAAAATCATCAAATATTCACAGGATTTTCAAAATGATTTTTAAATTATAAATATTTTTTTCATTTCAGTTGATTTTTATTAATCAACTGTGAATATTAACAGATTACTGACAGGCTGGTTTTAGCTTTGATTACAGTCACTGCAGAGTGAAGCATTGTGGGAAGTTGAGTCCTCAGTGATTAACGTTGTTCAGATTTCAACCAACTACCTCAAATGGAGAAAATTTCAGGATCGCGAGTCGGAAGAGACAGGAAGTCGTTTCTGATCATTTAAGTTTTTCTGGGAAAATAATTTTTAATCTTAACAGGAATAAAATTTCTTTTTAAAGAAAATGTTAAAAGACCCTCAAATGGAGGCTTTTTCCTCTGAGTTTCGGTTTTAAATGATTTATTTAACCACCAGAGACGTTTATGCTGGACTTTAAACAGATTAAAATGATACAAATAAAGATTTTAGTTTTGACTTAAATTTTTCTGAAAACTGGAAACAAAATGAATCAGCAGCTTAAACACAACAAACAACAAAATTAATAAAAATATTCAGGATGATTTTGTGACTCCAGCAGCTTTGATTGAGGAAACGGCTCTTAATTTGAAAATAAAAGACTTTCTGTGGGACCCACCGTTCCGTACGGCTGGGACCCATCGGGTTGGACATGAAGACATGAATGTTTATGTGTGAAGTGGTCCAGTGTGACGAGGTTCTGGTTCTGTGGTTTCAGGCCTGACGCCAGCAGTGACATCACTTCCTGCCGGCGTCAGTCGGACAGGAAGCTGTGTACGTAGATCTGCTGCTGGATCCAGGCCGTGAAGTGGGTCACGTTGCTGTACACGCCGGGCCCCAGCACCTTGCTGAAGCACACGCTGCCCCAGGACGTCAGGCCGAAGAGCGTCCAGCGGAGACCCTCGTCTTCCTCACACACCAGCGGGCCGCCGCTGTCGCCCTGAAACACACAGCCGGTTCTACAGTCGGTTCTGACCCAGAACTGACCACACTGAGAGCGTCCGGTACCATGCAGGAGTCCACGGTTCCAGCCTCGTAGCCGGCACAAAGCATCCTGGGAGTTATGGTCTTCATGTCGAAGTAGGACTGGCACTGCGCCATGGAGATGATGCGGACCTCGCCTTCCTGGAGCTTAAAGGGCACTGAGGACACAAACACACCATGAGGCGTTCAGGTGCTCAGGAGGAGCAGGAAACATGGCTCTTTATGCTGAGCCTTCATCACAGAGAAGCTGAAAGGTTTTCTCTGCTGTTTCACTGCAACAGGAGTAAAAATGAACAGAACCAGAGCAGGATCTGATGAAAGGAGCAGGAACAGGACGTCATTTAATCCTTCACCGCTTAAAAATGTCCTGTTTGGGTTTATTGTTTTTAAAATAAAGTGAAGTGATGTGGGAACGTCAGCAAACCGATCCGTATCTTCTACAGCCGCTCTCCTCCGTTTCCTGCTGCTGAACATCCGATCAGGAACAATCTGAGGAACGTCAGGAAAACCAGCAGCTCTGCTCTGCATCCTGCTGCTAAACATGTTTATCATTAATGAGGTTATGATAAACACAACATCTCCATTTGTTTGTGTGACTGACAGAGGAAATGATCCATGTTTGTTTACAGCAGCTTGGCTCTATAAAATATTAATGGTCTAAATCTGATCACTAACATCAAAACTAACATGGAAACTCGGAACAAACTGACATAATGTATGATAAAAACAATTAAGATGGCTCCTTTGATTAACTATTACTGGACTGATACCGATCTGTAAAACCAACAAATTATTTTAAGATACAATAATAAGATCAAATACTTTCTTTAGAAAAGCAGCAGAAAACAACTGATGGAAACATTTAAATCAAATAAATATACAAGTTTTACTGAAAAGTTTCAGCAGGAGAGAAAAAAACTGGAGATATTTATAACTGAGAAAAAACGTACGAAAGACGGAACGACGATTCCTCAGGAGAAAAGAAAACAGTTTAATAACGTTTATAAATGTTTTATAACGTTTATAAATGTTTTATAACGTTTATAAATGTTTTATAACGTTTATAAATGTTTTATAATGTGTATAAATGTGTATAAATGTGTATAAATGTGATATAATACAACCCCATTGGCCAGAAATAGTAAAGTTCTGAATAAAATCTGGGAAAGAGATCTAGATTATGACGGAGGAACTTGGACTCGGTTGGTTCTGATAACAGGCCAAATGAAAATGTATTGAATATAAAGTTAATAACAGAAACTCTCTCTCTCTGTCCAGACTCAGAAATGGACATGATGAGCAGGAAACTGTTTTCCTCCTTTGTGGGAAGTTAAAGTTTAAACTACATGAGTCACAGAGCCTGAAACTCACAGAAACGTGTTGGACGTTCGGCGTCACCGTCGGTCCAGCAGCTTCCAGAGCGTCAGACTGGACCGGCCGTTTGTCCTCTTGTTATTTAATGCTCTGGAAAATCCTGGACTCTAAACGGGAAGCTGAGGCCGAGAAACGTCAGAACCGAGGTCACCAGGGTCACCAGGTCACCAAGGTCAACGGGTCGGTTTGGTTCTGATAAAATCCTCCAGGTTTAATTATTAATTCATAACTCTGTTTATGTTCTTCACTGCTTTTGTTTTGGGTTATAAATCCATAAATTTAAATCAGTTAAAACTGTTTCTGATAATAATTTAATTACATTTTTATTTATCTGTAAAACAATAAAGTATAACTTTATAAGATCCTCAACATCCCTGATTTAATATTTTATTTGTGTAAAATTATTACTTTATTCTTCTAAAATAACTTTTATTACTACTTTCTTGTTGAATTACTATTCTAATATTACAACTTTATTCTCATATTTGATGTTATTCTGTAATAAATCTGTATTTCTTTATTCTTGTAATATTATGAATATTTTAATTTTACTCCTTTATTTTTATTGATGATTAAACCAAAATAATCTTGCAGCCCTGAAACTGTCATAGTTAATTAATCCGTAAAGTAGAAAAGTTTACATCATCGATTTACTGCCGTGTGATTGGCTGATTGTGACAGGTGAGCCTAATGAGCGTCTAGTGAGAGTACATCTAATCTATGTATATCTATGTCTATCTGCGGTTCTGTGTGCCGGCGCTGGGTTGTCCTGGTTGCCATGGCGACCAGCCTCCACTCACTCCGGTTGCCCGTGTGGCCCCAGCCGGTGATGTAGCAGTAGGAGTCCGGGGTCGGCAGCTGCCCCGGCCGGGGCAGACACACCGGCCTGACGTGGGCCGTCTCCTCCACCTGTAAGCAGCCAGAACCCGTCAGAACCCGTCAGAACCGGCTGCAGAGGTTCTGCAGGTTCTGACCTCAGAGTCCAGCTGCACCACGCTGATGTCGTAGTCCACCACCGCCCGGTTGTAGCGCGGATGGACGACGATGGAGCGAACGCCGCGGGTCTGACTGTGGGCGCCGGGGTGGTCCAGGTTGGTCAGGCCCAGAACCACCTTCCACAGCTCTGCGTTCTCCCTCCTGGTGGACAGAACCGGGTCCAGATGAGCCGGGACCAGAGACCAGAACCCCCTAGACGCACGGAGCCGGCCTCTCACCCCTCGAAGCAGTGAGCCACCGTCAGAGCCCACCGCCGGGCGACCAGGACGCAGCCGCACACGTGTCCGCTCTGACCGCTCTGCAGCGAGCACTGCCAGGGCCACGCCCCGCGCCTCGACACCCGGCCCCCCAGGATCCGTTTCTGCCTGTGCGGACGGAGCGCCGGCGCCGGACGCAGACCGCACTCTGACGGCGACAGAAGGTCAACGTCAGGATGGACCGAGGTCAGACTCATCCTGCAGGAGACGGTTTACCTCCTCTGGAGCATCGGACCGAAACTCTCCTCCTGGAGTGGCAGGCGTGGCTGGAGGAGACGAGACCGTCAGAAACAAGAACTAGACACAGATCTGAGTTACAGATCACTTTACTGAAGAGGAAACCAGCCTGGATCTATAACTACAGATCTGGACCAGACAAAGGGTGATTATAGAGCTACATAAACCAGACTAAACATGGAGATTGGACTGAATAGATAAGTTACTGCAGGTTTCAGAAACAAGCAGCTGAAAGACGTTTCATTACAGTCTGAAGGAGCTCAGTGTTCCAGCAGCTCAGCAGTTTACTGAAGTTTGTTCCAGATTACAGGAGGATCGATGATCCTGGAGACGATGGAAGGAACCGGCTTCATGTGGCTCTGGAGGCTCAGGTCAGAGGTCAGAGGTCATCACTGCTGACAGAATTTGGACCTGATCTCTAGTTTCTAGATGTAATAACTGAAGCTGCTTGCTGACTATAGATCTACAACTCCAGATCTACAACTCTGGATATATAACTACAGATCTGTAACTCTAGATCTATAACTCCAGATCTATAATTCTATATCGTTCCTCTTTAGGTCCAAAGATAATAACTTCAGTTTTTATTCAGAAAGTTTTGTCTCATCCACACATTTGTCTGTTCTAAGCATTTATTCAGATGGGGTCAAAGTTCACCTGGTGACATCATCATGTATTGCTGTGTATCATGCGTGTTGTTATGGTGATTCAACTTATTTCTTGTTAAAATCTAAATTAAGCAGAAAGAGAACCAGTACTGAACTAATCAGATCTGATTTAACTGATTGTCGGTTTTCTGTGTTTTCATAGAAATTATGATTAAAATCCACACAGAGGATTTATAACACGAATGGATCCCGGACAAGCCCCCAATATTTGTATCTTTGTTGCGTTTTACATAAACGCAACAAAGATATCCTTGTCCAGGATAACTTGAATCTAAAAAACAAGATATTAGAGACAGAATTTGTTTCTTGTTTGACTTTTGGATTAAATGGACCGTTTGTTGGAGAACTTAGAGAATAAAGTTTACAACCAAGCAGGAACCCAGGAACCCATTTGATCCTGTAGTTCATGTCTGAATAACTTCACAGTAAAGCGACGCAGCTCTTCACTGACGCTGGGATAAACTGTAGGACTCATCAGTGGTACCTTCTCTTCTCCAGTCGGGCCTGCAGAGCAGAACCGTTTCTGAGGTTCCACTCTGGATGGACGTGTAACCAACGGCGACGGCCCGGTACTCCAGGCTGGTCAGGTACCATGGAAACCGAGGAGGGGGCCCTGAGGAGGAGCTCCTTACAGTTACTGTGCTTTAATGAACTGGTAATGAATCAGTGCTGAGCCTCGGTTCAGGTGAGGGACCCACTGGTCTGACTGGTCTGACTGGTCTGTTACTAACCTTACCCTAGTCCCAGCTGGCTGCAGGTCAGTCTGCTCAGGTCCGGGTTCCACTCGTCGGCACAGACCTGATACTCTGCTGCCGTCTTAAACACGGTCAGAACAGAACCGGACCGATCCGACAGAGAGACTGTGGAAGATCAACACAGGATCCATCAGCTGACAGCTGTTTGTCACCACAGCGCCCCCTACAGTCATTAAAAACAACTGCTTTCACTCTGTGCATGTTTATCTCCGTCGCTGTCTATAATTTATCCACCGATCTATTATGAACCAACTTGAATCATCTGAATAAGGCTGTGACTGTACCACAGTCCCACTCATCAGAGCCGTCAGCGCAGTGCCTCTTCCCGTCACACCACAGGGTGCGATGAACGCACTGGTGGTTGTTACAGGCCAGTTCATGGTCGCTGCAGGCGGCTGCATCCAAAACAACAAGTTATTCCATAAACACATCGATTAAAACCAAGTTATTCCATAAACACATCGATTAAAATCAAGTTATTCCATAAACACATCGATTAAAAACAAGTTATTCCATAAACACGGCTGAACTGTAACTGCATCAATATGAAGAGATGCTTTGTGTGACTAAATGTCAGAGGTCACCACATTCTGCTAATCCGCTAGTAACTAAGCTAATCTCCTCTTTAGCATTTTACTGACTGACACATTTAGCGCACTTAGCTTCCCTTAAACTCATTTTCTGGACACATGTTGAAGTTGGCAGGTTTATAATTTCGGTTAAATAAAATGTGACGTCTGTGCTGAAGTTTTGGTGATCAACTTCTTCCTCCAGCAGTTAGATGTTGTGTTCATGCTCTTATTTTGAAGGGGGATAAACTGTTTACCCAGCAGTTCCTGTTCCTTTTCTTATGTTCATAATTTTTAGGAAACTTTTCTGATAAAATAGAAAGTATAGAATAAACAGGTGAGCTATACAGAAAAATTTCTCGTTCCACTTTTACAACCAGGGTGTTAATTAAATTCATGCCAAAATGTACACATGAATTATTCTGGGAGTTTTCTCACCTTGTGACATTTAGTGAGAATCAACATGGTTGAATATGATGCTATAAAATTAGCTTCTGCTAAAAACCATCTTAGCTTTAGCTGCCACTAAGTACTGTGTTGGTTTAGCATTTAATTCTGCTAGATACCATGTAGAGCGGCTTAGCGTTAGCAGAACTAATGTTTAGCGCTTCAGGGTCAGTGCGCCTAACTTAAAGTTCAAAGGTCACATGAGTCTATGAAGTGGAAACAGCCTCACAGCAGTTGGCTTCGTCCGCCTGCAGGGGGCAGTCTGGGAAGCCGTCGCAGATCATGGTGGGCTTGATGCAGAGCGTGCTGCCGGGACACTCCCACAGAGCGCGCTCAGAGCAGCCTGGGGCAGAGACAGCAGCGGTTCAGACTACAGACAGCAGGACAGGAGGACAGCATCTGGACTCTGTCCCACCGCAGTGGTCCTCGTCGCTGTGGTCGTCACAGTCCAGGTGTCCGTCGCAGCGCTTGGTCGCCAGGACGCAGCGGCCGGACCGGCACTTGAAGTGGCTGGGAGAGCACTCTGTAACCATGGCAACGCAATAGCATCAAGGTTTCAGAGTTAGATGAGAGGTCATCATCATCATCATCATCAACAGGACAAACCGTACCGTCGACGCCGTCCTCCGGCAGCAGACAGGTGGCGTTTCCTCCGTCCTCTGGGAACTGGCTGCAGTCGGAGTCCTCAGGCCACTGCAGACCCACAATGCCGAGCACCGACTCACACTTCTCCTTGGCGTTGCGGCACAGCGACCTGCAGGACGGAGGACGGGGGACTCAGCTGCAGCCGCCGCTGACCCGTTAGCACCGGACGCAGCCACTGACCTGCAGGGGGGGACCTTCTGCAGGCTGAGCGGGTCGCACTTAGGGACCAGCAGGGTGCAGGCGTAGAACATGAGGTACTGGTAGCAGCCGGTCTGGACCAGCGCCGGGAACAGGGACGACTCCCAGGACACGGAGCTCTCTCTCTGGGACAGGTGGCCCAGGAAGTTCGGGAAGCTGGTCTGGTTGTACGGCAGGTTCATGCACAGCTCCAGGGTGATGGGCTCACAGCGCGCTGCAGGCCAGAGAGAAGTCAGGACCAGTCCCACCACCAGGGGGAGACAGCCTGCAGTTACCATGACCACCACCAGGAGGAGACAGGCTGCAGTTACCAGTCCCACCACCAGGGGAAGACAGGCTGCAGTTACCAGTCCCACCACCAGGGGGAGACAGGCTGCAGTTACAATGACCACCACCAGGGGGAGACAGGCTGTAGGTAACCAGTCCCACCACCAGGGGGAGACAGGCTGCGGTTACCATGACCACCACCAGGGGGAGACAGGCTGTAGGTAACCAGTCCCACCACCAGGGGGAGACAGGCTGCAGTTACCATGACCACCACCAGGGGGAGACAGGCTGCGGTTACCATGACCACCACCAGGGGGAGGCAGGCTGCGGTTACCAGTCCCACCACCAGGGGGAGGCAGGCTGCGGTTACCATGACCACCACCAGGGGGAGACAGGCTGCAGTTACCAGTCCCACCACCAGGGGGAGACATGTTATCCAGTCAGACCTATAGAGGCTCCACCAGCTGCTGTCTGAACTGTAAACCAGGGAGTTTTACTCCCCGACATCGTCTGGACCTGAGGACCGGTTCTTTCTCTACTCACAGCAGTTGTTGCTCCGGGGGTCACAGGCGACGGTACCGGCTCCACACGCTGGACAGGAGGAGGAACTGCAGCCAGGCTGACCAGGGAGGCAGCCGCCCGGGTCTGGAAGAGACAACAGCAGGGGAACCATCAGCAGGGGAACCATCAGCAGGGGAACCATCAGGAAGGGAACCATCAGCAGCATGGGTGAATGTGAGTCTGGATAAAATGCTCTGAATGGTCAAAATGATTGGAAAAGCTACATAAGTTCAGTCGTTTGATATCATGCTAAAAGTTCAACATTTCATGCTAAATAACAGTTTGCTATGGCATCATGAGGTCATCAGGTCAGAATTCAAACTCATGTTTAAAATGAAAACATCGAATAAAGACGATGTGACTGATTGGTGCTGAATCAGAGCGATATTCAGTCCCTCCAGAATATTACGATTATTTTTGTGATTTTCTTACAAATCAAACTCAGAAATCTTGTGTTGCTACTTCAGAAATATTTACAAGGACTTTAGTGATAATTTTGCTTTGCACATGACGGTAAATGTGACTTTTTTCGCATCGATCACAGATGATAACGAAACACTGCCACCTACAGGTGGAAGTTAGCATCCCTTCACCGAATGGTTTTCACCATTTTTGAAGAAAAATGTGCAAAAAACTCTAAATTGTGCCTGAGCATTGAGTTGTGGATATTTCTAACATCCTTTAGCCTGTCAGGCAGGTTCTGTTTAAGGGATTTTATGTGTTTTTATAATCTGGGTGAGAATCCTGAACCTGAATCAGGATCAATAATTCCAGATTTAAAAAGAATCATTTACAGTTCATCAGCCTGGTTTGGTCAGATCTTCTCTAGTAACTGTAAACCTATCAGGTTGTTTAAGATAAAAACAGTCTGATGATCAGAAGCATAAAGGCTGAGTCTTTATTTTTAAACAGAGCACAGAGCAGAGATGAGTGAAATGGAGAGATGTCTCACTCTGCTCCCGGCTGCAGTGCTCTTCGTCGCTGCCGTCCTTGCAGTCGTCTTCGCCGTCGCAGCGGAAAGCCGAGGGAACGCACCGACCGTTCCTGCACTCCAGCAGGCCCTGGCTCCTGCAGGCTGCGGACACAAACGGAACCAGAACCGGGTTTCTGCCGGGCGGAACCCGAACGCCCCGACCCAGTTCTCATGTTGCTGAAGCTGCTGGAAGCCTGACAGGAACTCACAGCAGTTGGTCTCATCACTTTTGTCCAGGCAGTCGTGGTCTCCGTCGCAGATCCAGTCCCTGGAGACGCAGCGTCCGTCCCCACAGCGGTGCTCCAGGGACGGGTCACACACTGAAACACACACACACACACACACCAGTTTCCACCAGGGTCCAGGAGACGCACTAGGCTGTTTGCTCCTGCTGCTATCCCCCTGCTGGCCTCCAGGCGGCAGTCTATCTATCTGCTCTCTTCAGGTCAAAGGTTAAAGGTCAAAGGGTTCCTCACCACAGTTCAGTTCGTCGCTCAGATCTCCACAGTCGTCATAGCCATCGCAGACCAGAACCGGACTCAGGCAGCGGCCCGTGTTGCACCGGAACTCTTCATCAGGACATTCTGCAACAGAGACAGAGCCGTCATCATCCTCCCAGCCTGACCCGTGGTTGACCCGTCTAGAATCCCCACATGGGTCCAGATGGTCCATTCCGGCCCTGGTCCTCCACCTCGGCTCCCTTCGGCCGGACCACAGATTCCTGCAGCATGAAGGTAGGGGTCAGGGAGAGGTCGGGAGAGGCGTTCCCACGGCAACACGCTGATGTCACACAACGGAGGCTTCAGGATGCCCCACCCTGCTGTCAGCCAATCAATTACCAGCACACATCACCGTGGCAACGGGCTGAAAACGTCCCGTGCTATTTAAACAAGAGACAAGCAGCGTGTGAATGGACTGAACTTATAAAGTGCTTTATCCGATCATTGTGACCATTCAAAGCGCTTTGCACTACAGTCACATTCACTCATTCACCCATTCACTCATACGCAGATCGGTAGGCAATTTGGGGTTAAGTGCCTTGCCCAAGGGCACATCGACATGGGGCAGGAGGAAGCTGGAACCTACAACCTTCCTACAACAAGACAACTACTCTTCCCACAGAGCCACAGTCGCCCAGGTGTGTCTCTGTGTGTGTTTCTCTGTGTGTGTCTGTGTGTGTCTGTGTGTGTCTGTGTCTCTAGGTGTGTGTGTGTGTGTCTGTGTGTTTCTCTCTGTGTGTCTGCGTGTGTGTGTGTGTGTGTGCTCACCACAGTGTGTCTCGTCGCTCCAGTCGTCACAGTCGTTGTAACCGTTGCACACCAGTTTCTGAGGGACACAAATTCCAGTCGCACACAGGAAGTTGTCCTTCCCGCCGCACACAGCTGCCGACCAATCAGAGAGCAGACAGACAGGTGACGTCATCGTACCATGTGACGGTTTACCTGCAGCAGCAGGTGTGTGTTGTGACTCACAGGGTTTTCCCTTGACCTGACGGGGCGAGAAACAGGCAGGAGGCGCGAGGCCGCCGGTTGCCACGGGCGACGAGGCGTTCTTGTTGAACTGGGAGCATCGCAGGAAGTCGGGCCAGGAGGCGTTAAACATCTGCAGGACGGGTTCACAGCCGTCTCTGGCCGCCTCGCAGAACCAAGCGCAGGGCAGAACCACCGACCTGCAGGAGCACAGCGGGTCAGAACCCGGACGGAACCTGGAGGGAACCGGGAGGGAACCGGACCGACGGAACCTGGAGGTAACCTGGAGGGAACCGGACCGACGGAACCCAGAGGGAACCGGGAGGGAACTGGACCGACGAAACATGGAGGGAACCACACCGACGGAACCCGGAGGGAACCGGGAGGGAACCGGACCGATGGAACCTGGAGGGAACCACACCGACGGAACTGGACCGACTGAACCTGGAGGAAACCGGACCGACGGAACCTGGAGGGAACCGGACCGACGGAACCCAGAGGGAACCGGGAGGGAACTGGACCGACGAAACATGGAGGGAACCGGACCGACGGAACATGGAGGGAACCGGACCGACGGAACCTGGAGGGAACCGGGAGGGAACCGGACCACGGAACCTGGAGGGAACCGGACCGACGGAACATGGAGGGAACCACACCAACGGAACCCAGAGGGAACCAAGCCTAGATCTCTGGAGGTCCGTTTGGACCTACAGCTGAGCCGAAGTTTCGTTTCGACTGTAAATCTAAACGGTGGCTGAATCGATCTCAGGTCATTCGCTGATGATGCATGAAGGTTCTCGTCCTGCTCTGATGTCTAAATGTTCTCACTCCAGCCTGACCAACAGTTGGCGTCGACCCGGTTTCACACCGAAGGATAAACTGTAGCGATTCACGACTTGGATCCGTTTTTGGAGGGAGGAGCCTGGATCAGAACAACCAAAGCTCAGGCCGTCGCTAACAGGAAGTCACTGCATCCTCCATGTTCTCCTCTCTCCACAGCGAGGCCATCTCCAGGCAGCTGCTGAACAGGAAGTATTACCTCATTTCCTCTGAACGTCACTTCCTGGTCCGGCGTCTTCAGGACGGTCCCACCAGCAGCTGGACCTCTCTGGACACTAGCGAGGTCAAACCCAAACGGCTGAAGCTCTAATGCGTCTCAGGACATTTTCTGTCCTCCAATCAACAAACGATGTTATACAGAAGCAGCAGCTGCACCCAACCGGACCGAACCGTGGTTCTGTGGAGCTAGAACCGAAGGGAACCCAGGTTCAAGATATTTGTCTGGTTCAACAAAACCAGACAAACAGCAAACTGGCCCAAACCGAACTGAACCGACCAAACCGAACCGATGAAAAACCAAACCGACCCAAACTGGCCCCAACCGAACCGATCCAAACCAAACCGAACTGAACCGACCCAAACTGGCCCAAACCGAACCGAACCGACCCAAACCGACCCAAACTGGCCCAAACCGATCCGAACCAACCCAAACCGAACCGATCCAAACCAAACCAAACTGAACCGAACCAAACCGAACCGACCCAAACCGAACCGATGAAAAACCAAACCGACCCAAACTGGCCCCAACCGAACCGAACCGACCCAAACTGGCCCAAACCGAACCGAACCGAACCGAACCGATCCGAACCGAACCAAACTGAATTGACCCAAACCAAACTGGCCCAAACCGAACAGAACACACCCAAACCAAACCGACCCGACCAGGAGAACCTCAGCTCTTTCCTTTGAAGATCCTTTAATCCAACATGTAGCAGCCTGTCCTGTCAGTTGTCACGGTAACCAGGACATTTGAACCTGCAGACCCAGCAGTGACAGTAACTTATTTCTGACAGGTACTGGTTCTAGTCTTGGGTTCCGGGTCATAGATCCACCTGGACGACCAGAAGCTCCCAGCTTCATTAGATTCACATTCTCTGGAGCAGAACTCAGAGGTCAGAGGTCATGTGGAGTTGAAGCTACTGACGGTGTGTGTCTGTGTTATTCTTAGTCCTGAACTCCCAGCTGCCGGATCGTTTTCTGTCCCAGCAGCTGCTGGGGGAAGGCGCCTGGCTCCGGCTTATGGAGCAGAGCGACTACATATCCCAGCATCCTTTGGGAGACCATTACCAGGTCATTGGGATCAAGGGTCCTACCTGCTGCTGGTCCCGTCGGCCTCCAAACACTCGGGCAGCGCCAGCGAGCAGCCGAACAGCAGGATGTGTCTGTAGCAGGACAGTCTGCTGAGGTAGCTGAAGAACCTGCAGCACAAAGAGCCCGGGTTCAGGTCCAAACCCGCCAGAACCGCCCCAAGGTTAAGTACATAGAACCACTGACCTGAGAAACACCAACAGCTTAAACCACAAACATCTAATGCATTTACAGAAAGATGTTTAGGATCCATCAGTGATTCTGAACCCAGCGGACCCAAAGATGAAGAACCAGAACCAGAACCAGCTGAGGGTCTTTCCCAGTCCAGTCAGGTCCAGGTGTTCTGATGTCACGACCCAGAGGTTAACTAAACACTCTTAACTTTATTTAGCTGGAAGCTCAGAAGAGACCAATCAAATCAGAGCTTCTGGATTTATCTATTTTAGCGGAAGCTAAGTGCTAAATGTTTTCAAAGTTAGCAGATATGCTAAAGTGCTAAATGAAAAACTAGCTTCGCTGCGTCATGTCAGTGTGAGGAAGGGTCACCTTAGCAACATGTCGACCTCTGAACTCTTCACCACGGCGACGGAGGAGGACAGCCAGGTCTGATTGTAGGGCAGCATGTGGCACTGAGGCTCCAGGACCAGCTGACACCGACCTGCGGGAACCAGAACCAGAACCAGAACCAGAGGGAGGAGGCTGCAGCTCCAGGAGCAAAGTCATGGTGAGAATCAGCCAGTTGTACCTCCCCTGACCAGCAGGGGGCGCCACCATCACAGGTCTGCCTCAGTTCAGCTCTGATTCTGCTCCAATGATGCGACCTGACCTTTCACCCCCTGAATGTTTTCTAAGTCTGCAGAGTAACTATGCTAGCAGGGAAGCTAACGCTAACCTTCAATCACAGCCTGACGCAGCCAGAAACTGCTGCAGAACCTCAGAGGACCCGGTCCGGTCCGGTCCGGTCCGGTTCTGCTCAGCAGCTTCAAACATCTGCAGGTTAAACATGCACTGAGTCTGATGAGCTCCTACCAATCAGAGCTCAGCTTCCAGCAGCCAATCAGAGCTCAGGACAGAGCCAGGCTCATCAGCATTCACCTCACCGTCCCACTGAGACACAGGAGGACAGCAGGGGGACGGGGACGGACAGAGGGACGGGGACGGACAGAAGGATGGAGACGGACAGATGGACGGGGACGGACAGTGGGACGGACAGAGGGATGGAGACGGACAGAGGGACGGGGACGGACAGAAGGATGGAGACGGACAGAGGGACGGAGACGGACAGAGGGACGGGGACGGACAGAGGGACGGGGACGGACAGAAGGATGGAGACGGACAGAGGGACGGGGACGGACAGAGGGATGGACAGAGGGATGGAGACGGACAGAAGGATGGAGACGGACAGAAGGACGGGGACGGACAGGGAGGGACGGACAGAAGGACGGAGATGGACAGAGGGAGACGAGGGGAATCTTAACCAATCAATCATGGATCAGAACCCTGACCCAGTCCGGGTTCTGCTGGTCCACCAGTGTCCCCACAGAGACAGACAGGGACAGACGGAGTCATCAGAGGACATCGGATCAGGATTCAGCTCAGAATCGTCTTATTGGATCAACAACACAGACAGGAAGTGGCTGCAGCCCTGAAGGATTCTGGGAATCGTAGTCCTCCTGCTCCTGAAGCTCTACAGCTCAGGTGTCCAACTGAAGGCCCGGGGGCCGAATCTGGCCCAGCGGAGCTCGTTATGTGGCCCTCCAGACTCCAAATGGCATCAATAAGTTCCTACAGTTTTTCACAAATCCCCAAAATTCACACAAAATCAACAAATCTCCACCTTTTTTTCTGAAGATGCTACAAACTTTGTCAGATTCATCAGATTTCTTTGGTTTATCATCATCGATACGAGTCACAAAAAGTCACATTTCCCATCATTCATCAGCTCAGGTGTCACAAACGTTTCCTCCCTGCAGGAGGAGCCATTTATTGATCTGTTCCTCATTTTATCGACACATTCTGGCAGAACCGGCCCTTTAAGAACCTTCTGGCGCTCTACAGGTAGGCTCACCTGTGTCTGGCGCCGGGGCGGAGCTGCCGGCCGGCCCGGCGGCGCTCGGTGATGTCACTGAGGCCAGCCAATCAGGGAGCCCGGTGGCCAGCTGGGTGGGCGGAGCCTGAGAGGCGGGAGCAGCAGGTGTGCTCAGGTGGCTCCTCACAGAGGGCGGGGCGACGGAGGGGGGCGCTGTGCTGTTGCTATGGTAACCATGGCTGTCGTCGGCAACGGGCCCCGTGGAGGGGAGGGGCCCGGAGTCCAGGGGGGCGGCGCCGAAAATACCTGAGGAGACGAAGCAGGGAGGGGTCAGACCGGACCCGACCGGAACCAGAACCAGGACCAGGAGCGGAACCAGAACCAAGACCAGGACCGGAACCAGTACCAAGACCAGGACCAGAACCAGTACCAGGACTAGAACTGGAAACAGGACTGGAACCAGAACCAGAACCGGAACCAGGACCAGAGCCAGAACCGGAACCAGAACCGGAACCAGGAGCGGAACCAGAACCAAGACCAATACTGGAAACAGGACTGGAACTAGAACCAGAACCGGAACCAGGACCAGAGCCAGAACCGGAACCAGAACCGGAACCAGAACCAAGGCCAGGACCGGAACCAGTACCAGGACCAGAACTGGAAACAGGACTGGAACTAGAACCAGAACCGGAACCAGGACCAGAGCCAGAACCGGAACCAGAACCGGAACCAGAACCAAGGCCAGGACCGGAACCAGGACCGGAACCAGGACCAACACCAGAACCAGGACTGGAACCAGTACCAGGACCGGAACCAGGAGCGGAACCAGGACCAGGACCAGAACCAGGACCAGGACCAGGACCAGGACCAGAACTGGAACCAGAACCAGAACTGGAACCAGAACCAGGACCAGGACCGGAACCAGAACCAGGACCAGGACTGGAACTGGAACCAAAACCTGAACCAGGACCGGAACCAGGACCAAAACTAGAACCAGGACCAGAACTGGAACCAGAACCAGAACTGGAACCAGAACCAGGACCAGAACTGGAACCAGAACCAGAACTGGAACCAGAACCAGGACCGGACCCGACCGGAACCAGGACCGGAACCAGAACTGGAACCAGAACCGGAACCAGGACCAGGACCAGAACCAGGACCAGACCCGACCGGAACCAGAACCAGGAGAGGAACCAGTACCAAGACCAGGACTGGAACTGGAACCAAAACTAGAACCAGGACCAGAACTGGAACCAGGACCAGAACTGGAACCAGAACCAGGACCAGGACCAGAACTGGAACCAGAACCAGAACTGGAACCAGAACCAGGACCGGACCCGACCGGAACCAGAACTGGAACCAGAACCGGAACCAGGACCAGAACCAGGACCAGTACCAGAACTGGAACCAGAACCGGAACCAGAACCAAGGCCAGGACCGGAACCAGGACCAAGACCAGGACCGGAACCAGTACCAGGACCAGAACTGGAACCAGAACCAGAACCGGAACCAGAACCAGAACCGGAACCAGGACCCGAACCAGAACCAGAACTGTAACCAGAACGAGGTCAGAACCAGAACCAGGACCGGAACCAGGACCCGAACCAGGACCAGAACTGTAACCAGAACGAGGTCAGAACCAGAACCAGGACCGGAACCAGTTCCTCTATATCAGAATCTTTGGTTTTTTTCTGCATTAATTTCTGATTTCAGTTTTTTACTTCCTGATTTTTTATCAAACCTGCAAAGAAACAAAAGGCCCGAAAAGCCGACCCGTTGCCATGGCGACCCGGCTGCATGTCCTGAGTTTTGGTGAAATCAGTGAATGTAGAAATAGATGACAGATCCGCTCCTCTTCCTCACTGCCGAGTGTTTAGTTCTGGTTCTGGAGGGAACGTCTCAGACCTTCATCATCATCGTCATCGTCACCAGTTCACCCAGTTACCTTCATCCATATCAGCTCTATATTTATTTTAAATAAAATATCTGGTTATATTTGATTTACAGAAAACAAAAGCAGATTCTGGATGTTTGTGTCTGAATGAAACCGTTTATTCTGCCGCAGAGCCGCTATGCTAACATGCTACATGTTTCACTGTATGCAGATGATACGCAGCTGTACTGGCCTCCCAGTAACAGGACAAACAGGAAGAAAACCAGTGACTCTGGTCCAGTCCAGCTGAAGGTCAGAACACCAGAACTGACACATCCTGAGTCTTGATTACTGCTGCCCCCTGCTGGTCAGGAGGCCTAACTGCAGGTTCTAACCAACCAGCTGATTACTGCTGCCCCTGCTGGTCAGGAGGCCTCACTGCAGGTTCTAACCAACCAGCTGATTACTGCTGCCCCCTGCTGGTCAGGAGGCCTCACTGCAGGTTCTAACCAACCAGCTGATTACTGCTGCCCCCTGCTGGTCAGGAGGCCTCACTGCAGGTTCAAACCAACCAGCTGATTACTGCTGCCCCTGCTGGTCAGGAGGCCTAACTGCAGGTTCTAACCAACCAGCTGATTACTGCTGCCCCTGCTGGTCAGGAGGCCCAACTGCAGGTTCTAACCAACCAGCTGATTACTGCTGCCCCTGCTGGTCAGGAGGCCTCACTGCAGGTTCTAACCAACCAGCTGATTACTGCTGCCCCCTGCTGGTCAGGAGGCCTAACTGCAGTGGTTCCTTGCAGCAGCGCTGCAGAACATCATGTTGGACCTTCTGCAGCTTAAATAGAGCAGATATCCGGTCAGTAAACTGCTGATCTCTGGGTCAACCTCCTGTGTTTTCAGAGCTCAGAGGAACATCTGCTGAGCATCTACAGCAACAGCAGCTGCTTTGTCCCGCTGCTGCGGGAGCGAAGGCGGCGGCGGCAGAGACGGAGAGGCGTCACGCACCATCAGGCGTTTAATGGAGAGACTCCATGAGGGAGGCGGGTTTAGACTGAGATACAGAAGAGACATTAAGAGACGACAGGAGAGGAGGATGGAGGGAGGACAGCCGCCTCTGTTTCACTACCTGCCTAAATGTTTGACATTCCTTCACTGGCTCTGATTGGCCGAGGGACTCCCCGCTGTCATGGCGACCAGATGAAGCACGCACAGAGAAACAGAAACGCGGTTAAATCAACAGTGTGTCATCCGTCCTCCTCCACCTCTCTGTGCTCCAGCAGGAAGAACTGGAGATGGAGGGATGAGGGGAGGACCAGGAAGGAGAGAGTGAGGAAAACAATGGAAGGATGGATGGAGGGTTGAAGAAAGGAGGAAAACTGATGGAGGGACAGAAAGTGAGAGAATGAAAAGAGGAGGAACGGTTGGAAGAAAGAAGAGAATAAATAATGAGTAGAAACATGACCCTGCTCTCTCTCTGTGGTTCTGACCCGGTGCTGCGGTTCGGACCCCTCCCAGGCGTGGCCCCTACCTGTCAGGGCCAGGCCCAGCAGCAGCAGCAGCAGCGCCCCCAGCAGGCTGGCGGTGGGAACCAGGATGTAGAGCAGCAGCAGCCGCAGCTGATTGGTGGAGCCCAGCTTCTTAGGACCCGCCTCCTGGTCCATCCCGGCCTCCTGGGGGGGGTCAGGACACCCCTTCATCATCATCATCATCACCATCATCATCATCATCATCATCATCATCATCATCACACCCCGTCTATTTATACACTCAGAGTTTCCACCAGACTTGGAGTTATTTTAGAAGTGAAAAGACGAGGAGACACTCAACACCCCATCACACACACACACACACACACACACCACAACACACACACACACACGCACACGCACACACACACCAACACACACTGCAACACACACACACACACACCAACACACCCAGCAACACACACACACCCCAACACACACACACACACACACACACCACAACACACACTGCAAAACACACACACACACACACCACAACACACACACCCACACACCCCATCACACACACACACACACACACACCCCAACACACACACACACACTGCAAAACACACGCACACCGCAACACACATCAACACACCCAGCAACACACACACACCCCAACACAACACACACGCACACACACACTGCAAAACACACACCACAACACACACCCCATCACACACACGCTGCTGACCCCTCTGATCCTCCTGCGGTCAATAAAGTGATTTATTTACTTCCTGTGTCGTTTCGCCTGCAGTTTGATGACCAGATTAATAATCTGATGATGGTTTAATCTGATCAAATATTAGACAATCAGAACCGATCAAATAAAATCTGATGGTGATTTAAAGACAGAAACATTTAACGGCTCCAAGCTGCTGATTCATTCATTCATCATAGAAACATCAAGGATATTAACTATATTAATTATGTTTCCTGCAGCAGCTTAATTATCTTTATTAAAGATAATTAAAGATGGTTAATATTATTAGTTTTCTTCCTGTTTCTGCCACATAATAAACTGTAAAACTGTATTTATGGGTTTTTATTCCCAGTATGGAGGAAAATTATTTTTGGTTCTCAAAGCCTGAAGATATTATTAATTATTTAGTTTTTTGTTTGTTTTTAATGAATAAAAGGTTAAAATCTACCAGAATCACCCGATTAAAGGAAGACTCAGGTACGTTTTGGTAATTAGACAGTATATTTAAATAAATACATAAAGGATATTTAAAATATATAAATAAAAATAAACAAAAACTAATAAAATAAATATATAATATAATAATTATCTGAAGCAGATTTCTGTCAGTTCTGGTCAAATTCATGTTAAATTGATGACATTTTAACTAAACAGATTCACATCCGCTCTGATGTTTTATAAGCCTCATCCGGCCCGAGGTGAAGCTTTAATTTAGTAAATCAGGTCCGCAGTGAACCTCCAGAGCTGCTGGAATAAATCAGATTATTTCCGGGTTTAACGGGTTTTAACGGCTGTTTGAGCTGCAGAGGAAATAAACTGGAACAATGGCTGATTATTGTTCTAATGTTTATGATTTGTTCGGGTTTCAGATCTGAAACTGATGACAGAAACAGCAGAAATCAAGTTTTAAATGTTTGATAGAAACATGAGATTAAAAAGTAAAGTAGCAATAAAGAGATTTTTTCTCTTAAATATCCAGATTATTGGTTTAACTTCAGGAAAACCAGTTTGAATTGGTTTTTAGGCTGAATCTGTCAGATTTAGCTGCTGAATAATTAGAGATTAATTTATAAAGATTAATAACCGAGAACATTTGGGTTAAAGTAGCGAAGCTGAACCGGAGGCAGAGAGGACGGAGACAAGGAGACACGGAGGGGACAGCGGCGACGGACGGACGGACGGACGGACAGGACAGACTCACCGCCGGCGCTCCGCTGAAGGTGACACCCGGGAAGGTCTCCCTCTGAGCGGACAACATGAGCTGCTGCTGCCGGCCGCCGAGACCGAGACCGAGACCGAGACCATGGCTCTGCCGGCGGGGAGCTGCTGGTGGAGGGGGACCTGCGGGGCGGAGCGCGCTGGCTCCGCCCACAGCACACACACACACACACACACTGGACACACACACACTGCACACACACACACTGGACACACACACACTGCACACACACACACTGGACACACACACACTGGACACACACACTGGACACACACACACACTGGACACACACACACACTGGACACACACACACCGAGCACACACACACTGGACACACACACACTGCACACACACACACTGCACACACTACCCGGGTCCAGTTCTGGACTCCAGATTGGATTAACATCTGGATCTGGTTCTGAACTCCAGATTTAAATCTGGATCCATATTTATGCAGAGACCAAACAGAACCAGCTCTGGGTCGGTTCTGACTCGGTTAAAGGTCTGGATTCAGTCGATGCTAAAATCCAGATTACATGTAAACTCAGGTTTAATCTGGATTTCAACAGTTGTTGGACATCCGGGTCCAAACTCAGGAACTGGTTCCTGTCCGGATTAATGGATCCTGGCTGCCTCATTTAGGACTGGATTAACATCAGAACCTCAATCTAAACCCGAATCCAGATTAAACCCAAATCCAGATTAAACCAGAATCCAGATTAAAGCAGACTAGAGATTAGTTCTTAGCTTGATGTGAACATTTGGGTCTGAACTTTAATCTGGATTTACACCAGAATCTTCGATTCAGAATCAGATCTGAACCTGAACCGGGTCAGGTTCTGGATTTTGATCTAAACTGAATATTTTAATCTGAATTCAGATTAAGATGGGAAAGTTGGCTAATCTGTGTCTTTGCTCTGTTCTGGGCCAGCAGAACCAGTAGAACCAGCAGAACCAGTAGAACCAGTAGAACCAGCAGAACCAGTAGAACCAGCAGAACCAGTCTGAATGTAAACTGGGATGTTTGCTCCGGTCTGGCGTTGCGTCCTGGCAGAGACTGGACCTCACTGAGGAAACGACTCACTATCCAGAACTGATAACGGTTCTGGTTCCGGGTCGGTCTGGTTCCTCAGCCTCTCCCAGTCGTTTGGACCCGGCAGAACCAACAGAACCACCGTCGTTTGGACCTGGCAGAACCAGGACGTCCTGTTGTTTTATCATGAAGGCTCCTCTGCTCATCGTCGCCCCCTGCTGGCCGACAGCTGCAGGTCCAGGTCATCTAAAAGGTCAGATTTAAAGCGGACCGCTGGGGTCAGGAGGTCATGATGGTCAATGATGGCAGCATGAGGTCAGAGGTCAGAGTTTATGGTTTATTTCTCCAAAACAGAAAGAAAATCATTTTACAGGCAAACCATTTTTCTGCAGCGTTCTGTGAAACGGCGTCTCTGATTGGTCAGATCGCCCTCTGATCGCCGCTGGAGATCCAGGATCATTTTCAGTTTGACACCAACAAAAGTTACAAAGTTAACAGGAAATGAAGAAACTGGAGGACCAGCGTCTGGTCAAAACATGAACGGTTCCCGTTTGTCCTGCGGCTCCTGGATGAGAGGGGTGACCTTTGACCTCTCAGGCCTGGTTCAGCAGGTAGTAGGCAGCGACAGACAGCAGAGCGCCCCCCAGTGGCAGCAGGAGGAAGGTGGTGCACCTCCACCTCCGGGCCCGCTCCCGCTCCTCGTCCACCTCCTCCCTCCGGCCGCGCCGCTTCGACCTCCGACCTCCTCGCTGCTGCCGCTTCTCAAAGGCCTCCAGCTCCTCCTGGTGGAGCACAAGGAGAACGGCAGGATGAGGCATCCGGACCGGAATCGGGTTACTGGACCAGAACCGGGTTACTGGACCTCCCACTAAGAACCCGGCCGTCCTCCACACTCACCTGAAGCTTCCGCTGCTCCTCCTCCAGGGCAGCTTGTTGCTCCGCCTCCTTCACCTGGAGAACAAACAGTCAGACAG
This sequence comes from Girardinus metallicus, assembly GCA_903067095.1. Taxonomy (NCBI): domain Eukaryota; kingdom Metazoa; phylum Chordata; class Actinopteri; order Cyprinodontiformes; family Poeciliidae; genus Girardinus; species Girardinus metallicus. Next base: position 29,470 of record CAEGAE010077738.1, read on the forward strand.
TGTCCAGGTGTGTGTGTGTCTCCAGGTGTGTGTGCGTGTCTCCAGGTGTATGTGTGTCTCCAGGTGTGTGTGTGTGTCTCCAGGTGTGTGTGCGTCTTCAGGTGTGTGTGTGTCTCCAGGTGTGTGTATGTCTCCAGGTGTGTGTATGTCTCCAGGTGTGTGTGTGTCTCCAGGTGTGCGTGTCTCCAGGTGTGTGTGTGTGTCTCCAGGTGTGGGTGTGTCTCCAGATGTGTGTGTGTCTCCAGATGTGTGTGTGTCTCCAGATGTGTGTGTGTGTCTCCAGGTGTGTGTGTCTCCAGGTGTGTGTGTGTGTCTCCAGGTGTGTGTGTGTCTCCACGTGTGTGTGTGTCTCCAGGTGTGTGTGTGTGTCTCCAGGTGTGTGTGTGTGTCTCCAGGTGTGTGTGTCTCCAGGTGTGTGTGTGTGTCTCCAGGTGTGCGTGTGTGTCTCCAGGTGTGTGTGTGTCTCCAGGTGTGTGTGTGTCTCCACGTGTGTGTGTGTCTCCAGGTGTGTGTGTCTCCAGGTGTGTGTGTGTACCTGGCTGGCCTTCCTCTTCTGGTCTTTGCAGACGAGGTCACACTGAAGTTCACTCTGAGCCGCCAGAGAACACATCACTTCCTGAAAGGACAGCTGGAGGTCACATGAGGCTCTCAGCCAATCAGGAGGTTGGTTTATGCAGATTTATGACTTCAACCATGCTTTTATTTCCCGCCTTTTTAATTTCACATAATTTGTGTATTTTCACATCTAACATAACCACCATAAAGTTAAGCACTGCTAGCTAAACTGTGCTAACCCTAAAGCACTAATTGTAAATAGTTATGGTAAAGTGCTAAACCAAAATGGTACTTAATGGAAGCTACTGCTAAAGCGCTATAACAACACGGTAACTAGCATTAGCTAATGCTACAGGGATAAACCAACATGGTATCTGGCTTTAGCTAATGCTAAAGCACTGTACTGATGTGGTGTTTAGAGCTAGCTGAAGCTAAAACGCTGTAAGAGCATGAATAAAACTACAGTCAACAAACCAAAACTTCAACACAGATGTTTACAAATTAGAGCTTTAGAATTTATCTGGAAAAAATGATTTATTTAAAGCTAAATTTGCTAAATGTTTTCAATGCTAAAGCACTAAAAAGGCGTCAGACTCCAGTCCTCCAGGCTGCTGCTAGATGTGCTGCAGGTACAAAAACACTTAAAAACAGCTTAATTTCCTCCTTCCTGTGGGTCATTACGGTTCTCCAGAGCCGTAATGACCCGATTAAGGCGGTCAGGCGCTGCAGCAGAGGCTCATCTAAAGGCTGCCGGGCAGCGGCCCCCCCAGCTGTGGACTGAACATCAGCTGAGTGCTGTGACCACGGCTGCTGGGAACCAGCCCTGAGGGACACCCTGCTGGTGCTTCTTGTGTTGACCTTTGACCTGCTGGCCTCCAGCAGCGTCTCCATCCGTCAGAGAGGAGCCAGAACCAGAACCAGGAAGTTATGAAGAGCGTTTAAACGTTGGTGACTGTTTACCTTCTTGATCCTCTTGCATGGACACCTGAGCTTCACCTTCTGCTGACACGTCTCCTCACACACACCTGGATGGCATACCTGTCTACAGCGATGGCCGCAGCTCAGCTGCACACAGAGAGAGAGAGAGAGTCAGCGCTCCAGTCAGAGCAGAGCAGCAGAACAGGGTCCAGCTGAGGGTTCTGGTCCAGTGAAGGCAGAGAAAACAAACCATGTGTCTCTAAACACGGCTTTAGATCAGAGACGCTCCGGAGGTCTGACAGCAGACCCCCCCCCCCCGGCCACCTCCAAACATCCTGCCCTCTGATTGGCTGCAGCTCTGGACCCCCCCCAACAGGCAGAAACCCTTTAAAGGGCCAGTTCATGTTTTACACCCATTTTATGGCCTGATCCGGTAACTGTGTTACCTTCAGTTGTTACAAAAATGCTGCATGTATCAATATAAGCTCCGCCTCCAGGACGTCCTCCCAACATGGCTCCTCCATTAACCCTTTAACAGCGTTCCTCCAGCGCCTCTCTGAGCTGCAGCTCCACCAGCTGAGAGGGGGCGGGGCTAGGTCCAATCAAGCTAGCTGGTTGCCATGGAGATTACATGATTTATCAAACATGAAAGAATCAAAGCAACTCTCCAGGTAAGTTTTTGATGAGGGAAAAACATTAAAACATGGGTTGGTTTTAAGTGACACTGGCCCTTTAAGATCTTATGGTCCACATGAATGAGCAGGAAGTGGCTCCTTAACGAGCCAATCAGAAGCCTCCCTGTGTGTGTGTGTGTGTGTGTACCTCTTTAGGACACTGGTTGCTGCAGGAGCCCAGCTGGATCCTGGTTGGCTCGTCGGCGGCCGTCAGCTTCCTGCACACAGCCGATTGGTTCAGACCCAGCACGGCCCCGATGGACGCGTTGCCATGGAGACCCCACTCACCTGCACTCCAGGTAGAGCGTGCTGATCCGGCAGTGGCAGCGCTGGCGGAGCATCTGGCTGCAGGGGGGGCAGTCGCCGGGGTGACAGGGGCGGGGGCAGGGGTGGGGGCAGCCGGGGGGGCGGGGCTTACCGCAGCCCTCCTCACACGCCTCGCACTGCGGGGACATCCGATTGGTCAACGGGGCCCTTCCTGCTGCACTCTGACCAACGAGAGGTGGTCTCACCTGGTTGCCGTCGGTAACCAGGTGGCACTCCCGGCTGCAGCTGTGGTTCCCGCAGGCCAGCGGGCGCCCGCAGGCCCGACCGCAGGAGAAACGGCCCTGGCGGTGACACGGCACCGGGCTCACCTGCACACACACAGAACCGGCAGCTGGAGCAGAACACGGGGCGGGACGCAAAGGTCACGAAAGGTCACAGAAGGTCGCAGCGGAGCGGCTGACATTTACAGCGAGGAACAGAGAACAACGAGCCGACGGCGGAGATGGAGAGATAGGAGGAGGAAGATACGGACCGGAACCGAGTCGGACTCAGCAGAACTCTGCTGCAGAGCAAACAGACGACAGGAAGAGACGGTTCTGGTTCCGGTTCCGGTTCTTACCTCATGCTCTCCGAAGCAGGACCTGAAACACAAACAGAGACACCGTCAGAGACAGCGGTCCGGTCCGGTCCGGTCCAGCTGGGAGAACACGGTTCTGTCTGACCAAAACCTCTGACCCAGTTACCGCTCTGCAGTCTGACCAGAACCCAGGAACCGGGCCAGAACCTAACCCAGCTTGAGTTCTGTTCTGGACCCGGATCAGAGCGGTTCTGAAGGCCCGCCTCCAGCTGCTGACGCCAGCGTCCCTCTGATCCGACTGGGAGGTCAAACAGAACCGGGTCCAGATCCGGGCCTGGCGGGGAATCAGAACTTTGTTCTCACAGGGTCCGACTGAGCACAGCTTCAAATCAGAACCAGAACCAGGCTGTCGCAGAGCCGGTGTCTGGACCAGAACCAGAACCAGATGGTTGCTGTTTGGGTTGGAGGTGAACTAATGACTGCTATCAGAACCGGCAGGTGGGCTCAGCGCCGCCAGCGCTAATGGGTCATGACAGAACCGGGCCCAGCAGAACCTGACTGCTGTTCATCTGGCTCCTGGCCCAGTTTGACTCCAACAGAACCAGAGGCTTCCAGCTTTGGGTCGGGTTCAGTCAGAACCAGCTGGTTCTGGTTGAAACAGTGAAACTTCTTTACATTAAGCTGCATAGATCTACAACGTAGATGATCCACATAGATTGGCCCGCACATGCGAACAGAACCACCGAGTCGGGTCGCTTCCTGTTCAGGCTGATGTTTCTGTCAAATATGTGTTCTGACCCGGACCAGAACCGGGTCGGTACCTACGTGGGGATGGGGGCCTGGCAGGGCGGGCAGGGCAGCGCTTTCTTCACGAAGGTCGGTTCCGCCGGCTGCTCCCAGGGCCCGGCCAACTGGACCTGGACGACAGGGCAGAGCGGTCGGTTCCGATCGGACCCGGGTCAGACCCGGCAGAGGGGTTTCCACGGCCTACCTGCTGGGACCGGACCAGAACCAGGTCGTGGCAGGGCTGGGGGCAGGCGTGGCGGCAGCCGGGCAGCGGCAGCAGGCAGGGGCGCGCGCAGGGCGGGCAGGGCCCCGGGTGGCAGCGGTGGGGCTCCCCGTCCCGGTGGTGGCAGCTGGGGGGCAGCCTGCGGGCAGAGACAGGGCTGACGACCCGCCGGACCTCCGGAACCGCCCGCCGGGTCCGACGCCTACCTGCAGGGCTCCCTGCAGCGGGGCGGCTTGGTGCTGCGCTCTCGGCCGCACGGAACCACCAGAACCGACGAGCCGCAGCTGCAGCGGACCGGAACCGTCTCCGGACACGGGTAGCAGCTTCCTGGGGACGGACAGCGGGTCAGGAACCGGACCGCCTTCAGGTGTCTGTAGAACCCAGGTTCTACAGACACCTGAACCGGACCAGTCGGATCAGAACCAGAATATTCTTGACTAAAACTGATTTTGGACCAGAACTCAACAGAACTTCAAGGACCTGGAGGAGAAGGTTCTGGTCTGTGATCAGAACCGTTCCGGGCCCAGCCAGTTCTGTTTGGACCCGGTCAGAACCACTGCAGGGCTCATTAAAATGCCTCCGAGGCAGCAGCTGACCGGCCCGGCTCGCCTGCTCCAGCTAACAGACGGGTTCTGGTTCTGATCCGGCTCGCATCAACACTGCAATCTGAGAGTTCAGAGGTCACACACTCACTAAGCCGACCGGACCGATCCGGCATCAGAACCAGAACCAGGTCCACACAAACACGACGCGCCACGCGCTCAGCTCTTATCGGTCAGGCGTCGCCGCGGCAACGGAAAGGTCAGAGCAGCCAATCAGCACGCAGACGGCAGCGCGCTGCTGGGAGCCAATCAGAGGCCGAGATGGTTTATCAGGAACAATGGAGACACACAAACACGCACCGACACACACACCGACACACACCAACACACGCATACTAAAACACACACTCTGATAGACACACACACACGCACCGACACACACACCAACACACACACCAACACACACACTCTGACACACACCCACAGACATACACACACACACACTGTGATAAACACACACACTCTCTCTCCTTCAGCTCAGAGTGTGCGTGTTTATCAGTGTGTGTGTTTATCAGTGTGTGTGTTTATCAGTGTGTGTGTGTTTATCAGTGTGTGTGTTTATCAGTGTGTGTGTGTTTATCAGTGTGTGTGTTTATCAGTGTGTGTGTTTATCAGTGTGTGTGTTTATCAGTCGGGGGAAATGTCAGCTGAATGAGCTGCAGAAGGCGTCAGGGGTCAAAGGTCAACCTGTGGCCTTCCAGCTGAGGCTCAGCGGAGCAGCCAGAACCGACCCGACAGTCTGAGGAAGTTCTGGGACCGGATCGGACCCGGTAAATCAGGTGACGGGGACCATAAGAAACGGGTCAAACCAGATCAACAGAACCGGAGCAGAACCCAGCCCGACCTCCAGTTACCGTGGAGACGGAGCCTTTAATCTGAACTCTGAATGGAAAACAGAAATTCAGTTTCTGAGAGAAATAAAAATGTTTTTATTATAGAAAACAAAGCTTGGTTCTGTTCATGTTCTGGTCCAAAAACTCCTGGTCAGAACTGCTGAAACACTGAGAAGCTGGCTGCACAGAGCGCGGTCATCCTGTATACTGCTGGAAGGTTGAGTGGAAGGAAAAACTACAGCAGGAAAGGTGAAACAGTGAGTTTCCCTTCTGAATGTTGAAGTAAACTGAACTGGAAGTTTTCAGCAGCAGATCAAATGATTATGGATGAAGTTTATGTAACGAGGTGGTCGGTGCCGTTACCTTGGTGACAGACGGAGGGACACTTATGGTTCCGGCAGCCCAGAGTCCGACCACAGATCTGATCGCAGGGGGGGCAGTTACCAGGGCAACACTGAGACACAGAGCATCATGGGAAAGCGAGTTTAAACCGGACTGCTACCTGGTCATCAGGCAAGGGGGAGGGGCTAAAGACGACCTCTGACCTTCCTCCTGCACTGGTGTCTCTGGCAGTTCCTGGTCTGAGGACACTTGGCGTCACAGAGGTACTCCTTATGGCACGCCATCGGCTTCCTGTGGCGCCCGCAGCGGCACGCCTTCTCCACCTCCTGCAGGATGACAGCGGTACTGCAACTGCTGCTGCACGCAGCGCGCGCGTGTGTGTGTGAGAGAGAGAGAGACGGTGTGTGTGTGAGAGAGAGAGAGACGGTGTGTGTGTGAGAGAGATGGTGTGTGTGTGTGAGAGAGACAGTGTGTTGGTGACTGGGTGTGTGTGTGTGGGCGTGTGTGTGTGAGAGAGACGGTGTGTGTGAGAGAGAGAGACGGTGTGTGTGTGAGAGAGACGGTGTGTGTGTGACTGGGTGTGTGTGTGTGAGAGAGAGACAGTGTGTGTGTGAGAGAGAGATGGTGTGTGAGAGAGATGGTGTGTGTTGGTGACTGTGTGTGCGTGTGTGTGTGTGTGCGTGTGTGTGTCTCTGTGTGTGTGTGTGACCTGTCTGCAGGTCTCGCAGCTCCCTCGGTGGCATCGCATCGAACACGTGTGTTTCAGACACGACAGGCGGCGGTCACACGTGTCGCCGCAGGGCGGTACTTCCTCTGTACACGGCAGAGACGACTCTACACACACAAACACGAGTTCAACACCAGAACCAGAACCGGAGCGCAGCAGAACCCGGTGCGTGTCTCTTACTGGTCTTCCCACAGGGACAGGACCTGCTGACGGACCGCGGACATGGAGGACACGCTCCATCGTGACACACGTCCTCACAGGTGTGGTTCCCACAAGACAGCCGCGCTCCACACACCTGACACATAAACACTGGGTCAGAAACCCAATCCAGGTCCAATCGGGACAGAATTGGGTCAACTGGACCCAGCAGGCCTTATATATATATAAGAGCGTCAGAGCAGAGTTAGTCTATTTGTTCCTATGAGGATGAGCCGTTGGAGCTCTGGCTCCCCCTGGTGACCGGAGCCGGTACCGATACCTGCTGGCAGGTCCAGCGGGGGCTGGCGCAGGGCCTCTCTGCTGTCTGCCGTCCACACACACACCTCTGGAGGCTGACCCTGGGACAGGGGGGGCACTCTGACACACACACACACACACACAAGGTCAGGCTGAGGTCACAACAAATCTAACTGGGAACAGAGCCACAGAAAAATTCAACATGGCCGCCATGTTGAATTTCACAGTATTTGTCACATGAATACATCTGGTGTCATAGCATCCAAACTAGGCCCATAAAAATCTAACTTACTGATCATTTTTGTATTTTTCAAGAAGGCCACCATGGTCAATTGTTTTTAGCACAAAAATATTAGCAGAAGCTAAGTGTCCTTCCAGACTGGTGAAACTAGCTTGGTTTCTGATTCTGCTACATGTTGTTACTTTATAGTTGTATGAAATGATGGCCACAGTGGAAACATCTGATGTGACACAACGTTCAGCCATGTCATGAAAATGGGGAACATTTTATGACAATTATTGGTTTAAAAGACTCAAAACTGTTTCCATCAAAAAAATCCTGAAATTAAAGGAACTGATATGGAAACATCCAACCTGCGGGATTAGCATGCTAATGCTATTATTAGCATTAGATAATAATAGCATTATTAGCTACTTACATCTTATAAACCCTGATTACCTGTGTGACAGGGCTGGGTACAGGTGTGTGTTTACCTGTGTGACAGGGTTGGGTACAGGTGTGTGTTTACCTGTGTGACAGGGCTGAGTACAGGTGTGTGTTTACCTGTGTGACAGGGCTGGGTACAGGTGTGTGTTTACCTGTGTGACAGGGCTGGGTACAGGTGTGCTGCTTACAGGCCAGCAGCTTCCCACACTTCTGCTGGCAGGACCAGGCCTGGAAACAGAGAAAACAATGTAAAACTGAGGCAGAAACAAGATGGCCGCCTTGTCCAACAGCAGCTCCTTCATCCTGGAGTTGCGGGTAACATACTGACGGCTCATAGGGGCCTGACACGACCACCTTCGGTCAGTTACCTTGTTGCTACAGCGACGGGGGAGGGGCTTAGCTTTGCCACACAAGCAGGACACGGACACCATCTTTGGACATGGCGGACACGGACCTGGAGACACGCAGAGACGGTGCGGGTTTAGGCTGGTTGCCATGGTTCCCTCCGACTGAGGACTGGTTCTGGTCGGTAACCAGCATCAGAACCAGGTGTGTGCGGTTACCAGGGTGACAGAGCAGCAGGCAGGTGTGTCCACAGCTGGGCTTGAGCTCCTGCTGGCAGACGGAGCCGCAGGAGTGAGGAACCAGCCAGGGGTCGGCTGGAGGGTCCTGCAGCTTCCCGCAGTAGCACATGTACCTGAACGCAACACGGAGACAAGAGAGCCCAGTGGGTCAGAACCTCAGAGCCAGTCTCCGGACCAGTCAAAGTAAAGGCCTACCTGTTGGGCGTGGAGCTGGGAGGATATTCGGTTCTGCACTTTGGACTGAGGAGAGAGGATAAGGAGTCAGAACATTCCTGCAGGCAGTGAACGCACCACAGGATGATTTGAATCAGATGACTGAAGCATAAACCAGCCTGAATGTAGCAGTCTGTGTTCCTCACCAGGGCCAGGGATGCGGCTTCTGACCAAAGTCTTCATCGGTGGCAGAGGAGATGAGGAAGACCGAATCTCTGGCCCACTTCTGGATGCAGGGCAGGTGGAAGAGCGAGAAGCAGCCGGAGCAGCTCCACACCTGGACAGGTGGAGTAAACCCCGAGTTCAGACTGACAGGAGGACTAAACCCCGAGTTCAGACTGACAGGAGGACTAAACCCCGAGTTCAGACTGACAGGAGGACTAAACCCCGAGTT
>CAEGAE010077746.1:0-13060 GCA_903067095.1 Girardinus metallicus
CGACGAGCCAGTCCCCAACCCAATCCACGGGCAGACCGGCGAGCCGATCAACGAGCCGATCAACGAGCCGATCAACGAGCTGATGAACGAGCCGATGAACGAGCCGATCAACGAGCCGATCAGCGAGCCGATCAGCGAGCCGATGAACGAGCCGATCAACGAGCCGATCAACGATCCGATCAGCGAGCCGATCAACGAGCCGATCAGCGAGCCGATCAACGAGCCGATCAACGAGCCGATCAGCGAGCCGATCAACGAGCCGATCAGCGAGCCGATCAGCGAGCCGATCAACGAGCCGATCAACGAGCCGATCAACGAGCCGACGTTCGGCACGTTTCATCAATAATCCACTGCAAAATGCAGGAAACAAAACTCGCTTTCTCCTTCATGCACTGGTTTATTTTAAATTGATCTTTATCCGAGGTAAAAACTCGGCTTCAATGCATCAGGAAGATAATTAAAGAGATTTTAGTTCAGACTCTCGTTTCTGTTTCTGTCACTTTTCTAAATGCTTTTTAATTTTGAATCCATTTAAATAATAATAATAATTAAAAAAAAGGAAAAATTTGTTTTTGTGATTGGAAAAAAAAATTTAATTATAAAATGTTTGAACATTCAAACAGCTTTTCTGAATGTAAAAAACCAAATTTTATTTATTACAGATGTGAGACTCGTTAATTTATGTGTTAATTATGTTTCCCAGTGAGGATCTGCAGAGATTACTGGTTCTAATGGTTAGTTACTGAACATGCTGGGACTAACTGGTTAAATATTGAGCCTCAGTGGTTCTGAATGCTTTGACCCGTAAAACGCTGCATCCATCCAGGTTCACAGGAATCAACAATGATTACCTGCATCTCTGATCTGTTGATATTTAGTCTCTATGGAAACGGAGGTTCGACCGAATGCTGACCGTTACGGACTGAGAGGGAGAATCCTCCTTTCTGGACCTTCCAGAGGGTTTAGACGACAGGAGCTTTCACCGAAGCTGGAAGGACAAAAGCAGAACGAACCGGTGCTTTGACTGGTCCGTCTGTCCTGGAAACAGACGGGTGGATGATTCAGTTGGGACGGACGGACGGTTGAAATGGGACAGATGGATGGACGGACTGCTGGGTTTTGCTGTCCCAGCCAGGTTTCCATCAGCTAACCACCCAGAGGGTAAGCTAACTGTGAGCTAACTGAATTAGCCACGTTGTGCCGTGTTTCTGTCCTGACGGCTGTTCTGAACCATCCTTCCTCGTTCCAGCAGCACTTATGCAACAGCAGGCAGTGAAATCCGTCCCGCTCCTCTCTGCTGATGCGCAGGAATCGAGCGCCGCTCTTGTGGGTCACAAAGTGCTGAGAGGCGTCGGTTTCTGGGGGCTCCGGGATTTCGTTTAGAGACCGGAGCGATTCCTCACCTCAGCTGTCAGCTGGCGGAGGACAACAGAGAGGCGGAAAGAGCAGAGAGAAGGAAGACGACAAGAACAAGGAGTGGAGGTAAATGATTAAGTATAGCTGTGACTTAATTTCCCCAGCAGAGCTCCATTTCTTTCCAGTCGCCAGCAGGAGATTCATCTCGCTGACAGGAGGAAGGAGGCGCGTGTTGTTGTTTGTGGGGTCGGATGGAGCCGAAAAGCAGCAGCAGACATCCATTAATGAGAGCTTCTCACTGTACCAATCACATGTTGTCTCTTTCAATCTCGTCCGTCACTTTTTCCTCCTTCAATCTTCGCCCCTCATTTCTCCGCCAGTCATAACCAATGTAGTAGATGGTTCTTCTGGAGCGCCTCATCATTTACTCTACGAAGACGACGAGGACAGCGAGGAGATGGGGAAGCCGGCGACGGTCCAGCTCAATGTGCTGCCGGCGAAACGGAGATGCAGCCGGATTTTCTGAGTTCACATCCACAGCCCAACGGCACCGGAGAATCACTCCACCAATCAGACATTAATATCTGCATCGACCCCAATATCGAAAAAAATCATAGATCAGGTATTGGTGGCAATGTGCCCTATCCATAAGGGCAGATCTATTCGGTGCATTTCTATGCTTTGTGCTCTGAGTGACGTCATGCTCATCCTACATTTATAATTCCTAGTTGCATTTTCTGAACTGAGTGACAGGTTGTCATTACATGTAGATAACTTATTGAGTTTAATTATTTCACATGTTCCGGTGGAGTTATTTTTACTTTACCAGGTTTCAGGAGCTGCTGGCGAATGTCAGCATGCTGCACTGGAGCAGAGTTAGCAGATACGTTTGTAATTCAGCACGTTTATGTCTGAGTATAAAACAGAGAAATGTTTTAAGTCGACTGAGCGCTGCTGTTCTGAGTCTGGTCGACCTCAGATGTCTGTGCCGACGCTCTGCGCTGGGAAAACCTTCCCAACCCAAAACCTGACCAGTTGGGCCTCAGCTCCTAACTGGCTCTGCGGTGGGAGGACGCCGGACTTTTCTAACCGGTTGAATATTTCCATCAGTTTCAGTCCTGCCTGAGCTGAATCTGCCGTCTTACAGAGATTACATCCCGATGCATTAATGAAATCTGCCGACAAGAGCGGAAATATTCGATTAAAAAAGCGCCGACTTCTGCTTTCATCGTCTCCATGGAGACAGAGAGCGAGAGTGAATGTGGAGACGTTCGTTGGTAAAGTTAGGATATTTCTCAGTGTTTCTGTCCTGACAGCAGGAAAGCACCTTTACCCCAAACCGTTCACTGATTGTTGGTCTGAATGAACCAGCTGCAGAGGCGGCATCTGGATTATTACTTCTGAGTCAGAAGTGATTTTAACTCAGTTTTACAGTGTAACCACAGAGAAACAATCAGACATGATGGCGGTTGACCAGAACGCTGCAGCAGGGAAGCTCCTTTTCCCATCAGGTCCGGAGCGACTTCGCAGAAGCTCTTAATGCAAACGGCGTAAAGGATCATCAGTGGTTTTATTACAGAAAATCAGCCGGGAAGGATTTCTTCTCCCTCGTCAACGCTCAGCAGTCGGGATCAATTCGAGATCGACTGAAGTTTCACGTTTCCACAGACGTCCAGGTGACGCTGCGGAGGCCCGATGAGCCAGGCTGATGTCGGCGTTTCCAGAAAACATTCCTCATGTTTCCCCTCTGGACCACAGAACAAAACTCTTTTGTCTCACAACCAAACAGTTCGTCTATGTCTCTGTGAGCCGACAGATAATCAATAGTCAGATACGCTACCGATTTGTTTGCTGTTGATTGACCGATCGACTCATTGACGGGCCGTTCTCAGCACTGAGCCGTGTGAAAACTGCTGCAGTAGAAACAGCAGTTTTTCACCACCACATCTCATCTAGCTGCTGTTTTTACAGGAAATTATATTTATGCATATCTATGTCTGAAATATTCATCCCGATATTTTTAGTTTTTATCAATAACCACAAGGAAACAGATGATTTTAAACCCAAAGTGAAGCAAAGATAACTAGCCCACAATCCAGCTACTTATTAACATGAATATTAGCAGAATCAACGGGTGAAATAATGACTTTATTTTCTTTTTCCTGTTCATTAAAGCCATAAAACTCACCAGATTCCAAACTACCTGGAGGGTCAATGTGTTTTTTTATTCAAGTCCTGGATAAAAACAAAGTCTAAGCACAGGCCCAGTTTGGTTAATTGGGAGTACTGGGCCATTTCCCTGTGGGCCGGTTTCCCCTGCCACTCTGAGACAGGAAGCGCCAGGGCTGAAAATGAGCCCCACTCCAGTAAAACTCACAGGTTATGATGCGTTTCTGCTGTTGGACAAACCACAGGAACCAGTACTAACTGGATATCAGTACTGGTCAGTACCAGTCTGAGTTCTCCACAAACGCAGCACCATCATTTGTTTCAGGAATACAGTTTAAGTGGTGAAACTAAACTGGAATTATCACGTTTATATCTAATGACAGAAACTGTAGAGTCTGACATACGACCAGAGATATTAAAACAACAGAAACGAGTGCCGCCGACTCTAACGGGTCTCCATACGCTGCACAAGATATGAACTCATTGCTTGTTAATTTGCATAAATGATTGCATCACCGAGGCGTTGCGTGGCCTTATGTAACGCTCTGCACTTCTCCACAACTTAATGTGAGGTTTTTATTTTCAGTTTACCATAAATATTAACATTAAGTAGCTGAAAAACATCTTTCTGTTGAATGAATGCATGTAAAACAGCCGGTCAGTTTGACCTGAAGCTGAGCGACCTCAACATCCGGCTCCAAAAGCCTCTTGGCAATCCGACTGTTTTATTTAAGATCTTTGCAAAGAGAGGAATCACACAACGGTGGGTAAAATGTCCCCCTTATTTACAGGATTTACAGCATGTTCTTCTTAAAAAATAACAAACCGGGGACTGGTTTATAATCTCGTATTCAGGAGCAGCTCACGAGTCTACAGTGATGATTTATTAAGGAATATCTGAGATTAGGTTTGTAACTAATGTAACATTGATGCCGTTTCATTCCTCGGGGCATGATGGGGGCTGATAATCTGAGGTTTTGTTCTGCCGACTTTGCAGCGTTTTCCCCTCCGACCGGTCGGAGCCGAGCGCCGTTTCCCTTCCTGATGTCGACCTGCCGCGTTTCACTGAGGACCAACGGATATTTAACACCCTGCTGAGCCTGTTTGGGTTTTGATTCAGGAAATGTTCTGACCCGGTCCCAGAAAACAAAGCTTTGGTCAGAGTGTTCCTGAAACGGGGATTACCTCGTTACAGCGGCCGGTCAGAGTCAGATTTGATCAGGTTTCCTCGGCCTCCGGCGCGTCTGAGCCGTCCAACGAGAGGCAGAGGTCAGAGGTCAGAGGTGCTCTGAATAGAAGAATGTGTTGCATTGCTGCGCGCAGCAGGGGGCGCTCTAATGCGATTTAAACAGAAACAATAGAACGTGAACTCAGTCAGAGACGTTTCTGCTGGTTCCGGAAACAAACCGATGGTTTCTGACCGCCGGCCTGGAACCACAGAGACCCAATGACCCGGAAACAATCTGGGTTTCCCCACCACCCACTCCATCTGAGAACGACGAGTTCAGCTGGACGACAAATGATAATATTGTTGTTTTGAGACCGTTTTCAATAATATACCAGTAATAATGGCAAAATAATGCAAGAGCACAATCTCACAGACGTGAAACTTTAAATTCTAACAAATATTTAACTCTGGAACTGGGAGACATTTTAAATATCCAATAAATAAAACAACAATGAAGTCTCTGTAAAGAAAACTGTCCTTCAGAAGAAGTCGACCTTCTTTAGCTCAGCAAAGGTCAGGGAATCAGCCGCCGTCCTCCGTAGCTTCGCTTTGACAGACCAGCTCATGTCTGCATATTTGCACTTAATAGTTGCCCAACTGTTGCCAACTCAGCAACTTTCTTCCTACATTTAGCAACATTTTAGAAAAAAATAAAATAAAAATCGGCCAAAACCAGCTTAGGCTTTTAAAAGATTGGTGCAATTTTAAATATTCACAATAAGTAAACAACAGAAACAAAAAATTTAATTAATTATGAAGTCTGTAAACATTTGGTGGAAGACTTATCATCCGGTTTTTATTAAAAAGACAGAAAAGAGGAAAACCATAAATCATGCAAATGTTGTTTTAATTTATCATGCAATTAACTGATTTATTTTGGCAGCTTTTTGTTTTTGGAGGCGTGAAAATCTGCCTGATCTCTGCGTTTTTCTGCTGTTTTATTATTATTATTATTATTATTATTATTATCTGCTGGCGACGCCGTTTACTGAAGCAGAACCACCGCAGGCCAGACAGACCTCGGTTTCATCCAGCAGGGAGTTTTCATTAGCGCCGCTTTGTTAGCTCAGCACTCATGAGCCGGTTCTGTCTCACGGAGCCGACGGGTTGGTCCGATCCTTCGCTGGGAGGGCGGATCTTCATCAGGATGACTCCGCTGCAGCAGCAGACTGCTGGGCGGCTAATCGAAAGCAAGGTGTGAAAGTCTGAGGGGAGCGTGAGGGAAGCGGTGAGAACACATCCCCCATCAGCAGTTTGGGTCTCCTGCTCCAGTCAGAGCAGCTTCAGCACCAAAAACCAGGAAACGCCTCTGAAACTGGGCCGCACATATTCTACATGTTCAATAAAGTACCGGCAGGAAAACAAACTGGTTTACTGAGCTGATAAAAAGACAAACTTCATGGTTCAGGAGGAGACCGACCAGAAGAACCTTAAAAACCTACAATAAATAATGAAATAATATTGAACTGAGAAATGGGTCAATTTACACCGAAAGTAAAGATTGTTATAGTTTGTTTTTAACCTTTGTAATTTTTGTCCTGTTGTAATATTTGTAAAATGTTTTAATAGTTGAGACAATAGTTCATGACTCGAAAATTATACTGACCATCATTTGCATTGACCATTCAGGGAATCTGATAAAACATCACTTGCATAATAATTTAGTGTAATTAGATCTGGATGCAGTTATGAAAGAGTCCTGCTAACAGCGCAGCTAGTTCCTCATTTTAGTGTTTTAGCATTTTTGCTAACTTTGACAGCGATTAGCACACATAGCTTCCCTTAAATTACATTTTCTGTGTAATTTCTAAAACACTAATTTATTTAGCTGTTTTGTAAACTTTCCGTTGAATAAAGATTGTCAAAAAAAAGAAAACTGAGTCAAGAACAAGACGTGATTGGTCGATTCTTTGGTGGGAAATATAGCATTGTGTAACTTTTATTGCTTTAGCATTAGCACTTTAGCATTAGCTTCTAAATACCATATTTGGTTTAGCGCTTTAGCATTAGCGCAACTAAGTTTGTAGCTAGCGGTGCCCACCATTTAGAGCTTTTAACTATTCATATAAATATGGTTAAAAGCAGAATAATATTGATTAAAACATCGATCCTACACACAGAAATCATAACCGTTCTAAAGCAAATTCTGTTAAATGTTTATCAGGAAACAAATCAATATCCACAGAAATGAGCTCCTGCGTCTCAATCCGACCTTGAAGGCCTGATTTGTGTGAAGCGAGTTTCTTCCATTTAACAAATATGGTCCCTCAGAGCATAAAAGAGAAGCTCTGCAGTATCGATCTGCCTGTGGTGCTTCTTTTGGAGCTCACTCCTCTGAATGAGGCGCCGCCGCCGCCGAGCTAAATCCCAACAAAAATGCCTCCAGCACATATAAATAATTTCCTCTGCAACTCCTCCAACGGCTGACGCAGAAAAGAGAAGCAAACAACACGACATGACAAGAACACGGTGAGAGCACACCTTAATAGCCTGAAAGCCAATTTAAAGGGAGAAACAGAGTCCTTACCAGATTCACTAATGTAAATCCCAGCATGAGAAAACCGATGAGCGGTGACGGAAAGACTCCAGGAGAAAATCAGGCCTGCAGAACACACAGGAGGAACGGACACAAATCAGACGGTTTAAAAAGAAAAGCTGGAAAAAAAAAAACTAGAAAACAGGAGAAGCTGCAGAAAAGTGCTGAATGTGAGGCGGTGAAGGCCTCAGAGGATGAAAGCCGAGCGGCAGACGGAGCCGCTGCTCCTCTCATCATCACAGCAAACATCCATCAGCTTTGCTTCTTTATTCTGCTGCCGGAGCGCCGCCATGTCAGCGACGTGTCACCAGAAGAAGAAGAACAACAACGCCACGACGACAGCAAAGATTTCAAACCCAGACAAAGCCAAGTTAGCAGGTTCACAGCAGGGGGGCCAACGTTTGACCCGGGGGCCATTTATTGACCTTGAAGTGACTTTGGTAAAAATTTCTCCAACGACACAGAAAACAATTGTTGACCCAAAAAATTAAGGAACTTCAACAATCTGAAGCCATTTTTAAATCTTTAATAATATAACGATTTAATTAAAATTGTTTATAGTTGAGCAGGTAAAAGTAAGAAAAGAAAAGAAAAGAAATCACAGTAACTAAGTTTTGCATGTTTAATTTTTTCAAAAAGCCTCGTTTCCGGCTGTACCTGAATGCAGCATGAGTAGCTGTTGGAAAATCCCCCCCGGTGATGTGGGTCGTTTGGGCCAACCGGACGCTGCAGACAGCTGGATTTGGACTTTAGCCGACTGTTCTCCCGAAGCATGGAGGTTCTGGTTCGGTTCGGTCCACCTGTGTCCAGCTGCATGGGAAACTGGGAGTCCTCTCCGTTTTGTTTCCATGTCACTTTTTAAAGTTGAACGCTGCATTTCTGCTGTTGGGTCCAGATGTAAACATTCTGAATGGGTCGGTACCGAACCGCCAGGGATGAGTCGGATGTTTTCGGTGTAAATAAGAGGCGTGAGAAGCGTAATAAAGTTTGTAAACGCAAAACTTTCATCCCAGTGCCGAACCAGTTCCGACCCAGCGGCAGCCATCTTGCTGAGCCATCAGCTGTAGTGACGCAGCTGCACCATAACAAACGTCACTGGTTGTGTCTGTCGAACGTCGTTTCCATTCCGCGACGTCCGGGGAGGAGACGCTCTCTGGACGGAGGGGCAGATGAAAGCAGGCTCTTGCTCTGGTTTCTCCGGTCCAGATGGCGGCTCCTCGCCGGGCCGCAGCGGTCAGAACCCAGAAAACTCCAGATCGGATCCGTGTCCTGAGATAGACAACGGTCTGATCCGCATCAATGCGGTGGGATGCGGAGGTTCTGGAACTATCCGGCACCGCAGGAGGTCCGGGAAGCTTTTATTGCTGCTGTTGTGAACCAGCAGCTCTCTGGTGGCGGCAGGAGCGCCGCCAGATTGGCTGGTAGCGTGAAACAGCAGCAGCCATTAAAGCGGCTTCACACGGCCTGAGGCGATGAGGGGCCCCATACGGACAGGGCCGGGCCCAGTGTGGGGCGGCTCATTCTGTTTCAGATGGCAGCAAACCGAACCGGACAGAAGCAGCTTCGTTTTGTTTTCACTGATAAATCTGCAGCTTTTGGTGCCATCATGATGTAACAAACTACGGATTGAAGTTACAGATTAATGACTTCATCTGAAGTTCATTGATAAGCAGCCATTTTTTCTTTTGTATCAAGAGGAACGACCATATTTTCAGAAATCTTTCAGGATGCTGAATTCTTATAAAAAACATTTTTACATTTTAATGCCCTGAGAAAACTTGCTAAGCCTGGCGGTGGCGGTGCCAGGCTTAGCAAGTTTTTCAGTTAAAAGATGTTTAAAGTTGACAGGAAGTTTGAAAATATCACCAAGTAATTGTGTGTTATTTGAAGACATTATTAACAATTCCCATACATCAACTATAAGGTCTTAATAAGGGGAAAAATAATCCTAGAATATATGAACAAGCAACACTCAGCCTGGCGGGGTTGCAGTCAGCCTGGTGGCCCACCAGGCTGATAAAACTGAGGGAAACCTCAGTAAATACTGACTGAATGAACAGATAGCTGTAGTTTTCTCACATTATTAAACTTAGATATTTATAAAACACAACAAAACAGAAAGTTCTGAGGTCATTGGAGAGAAAAATAAAATATGAAAAGAATAAAATATGTGAACCACTGAATCCCCCAGAAACAGAAAAATGTTGGGCGTATTTTTGGTTGAGAAGTCGACGCCGATCAGCTGAGTGGGCGCCATTAACCAAGAGTGTCTATATTTCTAAACAGATGCACTTAAAGTGCATTTTTCATCCCACATCGGACTTTGTTTATACCATTTCTCTGCGACATCGCCGCCATTTTTAATCCTGCCTTTTATTTCATGCTGATTTTTACAGATTTTGGTGCTGCTGCCGTGTGGAGAATCCAAAGTATGAACTAATCTGAATTAGTTGGCCTCATTTCCAAATTCCTCTTAAATCAACCAACTTTCATCCTTTTATTGGTTTTATTCTTGAATATTTTTCACAATTTTATCTTTTTAGTAGCTTAATAGTTTCATCATTTTTACTGAGATTAGTTGTTGATTTAAGTATTTAACTGTAAGCTCTTGTATGTTGGTGGGAAGTTTTCTGCGTTTATTCCAAACGTGTAATGATGTTGAAATATATCAGGTATATGTTTAAAAATAATAACTGAGGCTGAAATATCAGGATTATTTCTGATGGTCAGGCATCCAAACTTGCCAATTTCCACCTAAAATATTATTTTTGTTAAAATAAAAACCTGCCCTCAGTAAACGTTCCTCGTTAGCCGAAGCAGAGCTCTTGTTGCATCATGGAGTTCCAGTTTCATTCAGGTGCAGCTTTGCAGTTTAAGGTGATTCTGTTATATTTTTATAGAAACAACCTCCCCAAACAAGCCACATTTGTTCAGGTTTTTCCTAATTTCTCTTTAATTTCTGACGTAAATAAAATCAGATGTCAAAACGCTCACCAGGCAGAAACAGACGAGGGAAACGCGGCGGAGAGATTAGAAACCGAAGAGACTTCGTCAAACTGAAACCAATTAGCGAGTTGGAGAGAGACAGTCTGAAAGTCAAAGCTTTGATGTTTGAATTTTCAAAGCGCCACAAACTCAAACGAGGAGAAATCACGTGTGATCACACCGCTGGAGCTTTTGTTTTCCAAAAAAGTCAAGAGAACTGAAAGGATTTCAGGGAGGATCTGGAGTTCACGTAAGCAGAGCCGCAGCATCAAACCAACGTCTTCCATCCATGAAGTTCAGTTTTAACGCTACTTCCAAACATCAGGAAACAAACTGGTAGCAAAGTTTTTCCTCCGGTGTGAGTTACAGGTTGTTTAGAACGTAATGCTGAACGGAGCAAATACGAGAAAAATTCAGAAAAGCTGCAAAAGATTCTTTGAAAGGTCACCTTCCAGCAGGACAACCACCCTAAAATACAGCCAACGGATGGTTTAGATCAAAGCAGATGCATCTGATAGAATGGCTTAGTCAAAGTACAGACCTGAATCCAAGTGAGAATCAACCAGTTTTTCAAGAACATATCTTCATTTTATAGCGCAATCAAGTAACTATGTTCTTATGCAAATGTTATATATCAAATATGACTTAAAGCAAATTGGACTTCCTGATTTAACGTCTGTCTCTTTAAGAAACTCCTGCTCTTTCTGAAGCTCCGCCTTCAGGAAGTCATCCCAACACGGCTCCTCTATTAACCCTTTAACGACGTTTTTACCAGAGAAGAAGCTCCTGTAATGAGCTCAGCAGCTCCACCAGCTGGTTGCTAATTGCTGCTGGCTAGTCTGAAGGAGCTCGGAGCGGGAGGAGCTACGCCTCGAAGGCGGGGCTAGGTCCACCCAGGTGTTTTGCACAGCTGAATGGGTTGCCATGGAGATTAAAGGATTTCTCAAACATGCATAAAATAACCAAAGCAACATTTAAGGTTTGTTTCTGATGAGGGAAAAACATTTTAACCTGATGGGAAGCTCAAAAAAGTCCATTTTACATAAAACTGCCCCTTTAAATGGGCAAACAGGGCAGCGCTGAACCGGTTCCAGAGGCTGACATGCTTTCAGACCAGAGGCGGAGGCAGTGATGGAGGCGGAGGCGGCGTTCCCAGTCACAGGCTGGGACCCTCCAGCCGCCCTAGTGTTAATTTTCTGCTCTGCTTGTTTGTAATATCTGCAGCCGAATGTACTGTGATCATTAAAGTCAATGATTCAGAGAACACCGAAGGCTTCCCCTGCTGGAGTTTGATCTGCCAGCAGCTGAGGAACTGCAGGATCATCCAGAAGCAGACAGTAGTTGATCAATCTAATTATAAAGGCTTCATTAAAAACATCATTATTTCTCCTTTTTAACTCATAAGGTTACATCATAAAACAGAAACTTTGTATTCATCCAACTTTACGAAAGTTGGATGAAAAAACTTTTTTTTCTAAAAAAATCTTTTTTTCAGATGTTTTACACTGATGCGCATAGATGGACGGACAAATTACTTTAGTTTAATAAATCAAACAACAACCAGCCGCCATGAGGTGGCTGGTTGTTTCCGCTGCAGCGGAGGTTAAAGGTCAAAACCTGAACGTGACAAATGAAGACAATTTATGGCTCTTTAGTTTTATTGGGAGGAAGGGAGGGACGGACGGGATCGATTAATCCATTTTTATCTGAGCTCTAAACTGTAGACATGAGTAAAATAATCACCAAACCAGTAAAATGTTTGAAACCAGTAAGTTCTGTCTAAAACCAGTGAGATGAGACTCACTGCTGCTTTCTGCTCTCTTGTTTTCCTGCAGGATTCCCAGCCTGTTGGAGTGAAGCTCAGCTCACTGTGAATCTGGTTTTCTACTCCGACTTCTCAAAGCAGCTCAAACAGCTGAAGAAGAAAAAATGAAAAACTGGGAGGAACGGAGATAAGACGGATTTTGGGATGAGTTCGGGGACTTGGGGAGAGACTGTGGCTTTGGTTGGAGGCAGGAGAGGGAGGAGGTTCAAACTTCCAGCTCTGCGTTCGGCGCTGAAGGAGCAGGAGCGACTTTGTGTTTCCTCCCAGGTTAAAACAATGAAGATTTTAAGATGTTCTCATTAATTGGAGCCGATCCGCCCGACTCCTGGCGGCGATCACCAGCGGGTTCCTGCGAGGACGGATCAGAGAAAGGAAAACGTTGTTTCATCTTTACGATAAAGATCGGGGCCTCTGAGAATGTCTCAGGAAACAAAGGCGACTCCGAGCCGTTTGGATGGAGCTCTGAAGAACCACCAGGTCATCGCTGGAGACGCTTCGGACCCGAATGTGTTGCTGCCGTCGCTCCTCCATCAATCTCTTCAGGTTCGTCTGTCAGATTCTAACAAACGCAGAAATAAACACGCCTACGTCGTGTTGTTGGGTTGTTTTTCCTTTCATCTCGTCGCCGACAGAATCTGGGCCAAGAATTCACGCGGCCCGTCGTCTCCATGAACGTCTCAACATGGCTGCATCAGCAATGGAGGAAGTTTCTGCATCTGCACCGTCAGTTTCAGGACGAAACGGAGGATTTTTCACCAGCTCAAAACCAGAGGCAGCAGATTAACAGACGGACACATCGCCATGCACAGTACAGCCAACACGCCTCGCCGCTGTGACCTCACATCCTGCAGCACGCCTCGCCGCTGTGACATCACATCCTGCAGCACGCCTCGCCGCTGTGACCTCACATCCTGCAGCACGCCTCGCCGCTGTGACATCACATCCTGCAGCACGCCTCGCC